>LOJH01037687.1:1358-15207 GCA_001685095.1 Ellobius talpinus | reverse complement strand
TCTACTGCATGTACTGGCTCTTTGGGATCCTAGTCTATTTGGATGCATACCTTCTTAAGCCTGGATAGAGGTGGGAGAGCCTTGGGCTTCCCACAGAGCAGGGTACCCTGTCCTCTCTTAGGACTGGAGGGGAGGGAGTGAGGATGAGTGGAGGAGCGGGAGGGAAGTGGGAGGAGGGGAGGAAGTGGAAATTTTGAATGGTATTATTTCTATAGCCTTTGATAAACATACAAATATAAAATCTGGCAGTTTATAAACTGATAGAAAAAGCAAAGGAAATAAAGAATAGGGTATATTCAACATATGACCTCATCCAAGAAGGAGGTTGGAGCACATACATAAATGTTACCTAACTATTATGAGAGATAGGATAAATGGGAAGTCCGGGCATAGAAGCCTTTGCCTCTTCTTTAGAATTAGAAGTGTTTAGCATGGAGTTTTAACCTCATCTATTAGCTGCATACTGTGGCCATCTAAAATTAAATTCTCTGAGTTTCAGTTTGAATGTCCAAAAAATGGAGATGCTCACAATGAAACTGTAAGTTTACTGTGTGAAGTTGAAGTAAACCTCAAGAGCAACTGATGTAGGATGCCTTCTAAAAAGAAGGTGAGCAGAATGATAAGATCATGTGATGATGCAGTCATCTACTACATCATACTGAAGATACATTGGTATCTTTCATTGATTTCCTTGTAAAACATAAGACGGGAAAGAACACATGTTGGTTCAGAGGAAGCCTTAAGACTCAGTTGGAGGCTCATATTCAACAACTGTACAAATTCTTACTTGTTAAGTTAAAAAGTGAAACTGGTGGACTAAAAAATATATTCCTAAAGAAAAGCGAATCTAAGAAAAATATTATAGTCAAGGCAGAAATGAAATAATTAATGTAAATTTCTAAAAGTATGCAATGAACTGGCCCCTGAGGACCCTTTGCAATCACTAGCATATACAATGGAGACCAGGGGACACTAGGAAAATATTAACTATATTTATGCTTGATGTGTCAATTTTGATAACATTTGCATTCACATTATATGTAAAACTTTTTTAATAAGAAATAATTTTAAGGATAATGCCCCCCAAAGATGAAATTTTAAGATCCAAAACTAATTTTTCTTTCTTCGGTATTAAAAAACAAAATAAAAAAGATGCCTGTTTGCTTGCAAGCACGCGCACACACACACTCCCACACAGCATAGAAAAAGCAAAATACAAGAAGCAAACATTTCTTTTGGATGTTTTGGAGCTGCCTGCAACATTTTTGGGAATGCACACTTGTGCCTTTTAATGATTCTCTGTGAGGATAACATACTAACCGCAGAGTTCTAATCGTCTTGTGGTTTCTGAAGGAGGCTGAAGTAAGCCTCCCTCCTGCCTTGAAAGGATTCATGTTGGTGGATTCCTTTTACACCTGTTTCTACAAAACACAACCAAATGATAGTGGTGGAAGCTGATTTGGCTGAAGAAGTGTTTGGCTGGGGTGTTGGAAGCAAGGAACAGTAGCAAAGGGATGATAGATGGTTTCATGTTTTTCTCCTAAAACTTTAGACTTCTAACATTGAATGAATTCTTATTTTAGGAAGAAAGGAAACTCCTACTGATCTCATTTCCTACCGGTAGGTAGGGAGAAAAAATGTTGTCAAGCTAGAATGTTCCTTTTGTGACATTAAACTATGTATACATAATTTCTATTCAGTATAATGTTTTGTTTTTTTCTTACTGGTACTTCTAAGTAAGATATTCTTTCTCTCACAAACATGCAAAACCTTCTCTGCTTCTGGGATAACCTGAGATAATCCATTCTTTCACTATGTTCACTCAAAAAGCAAGCTTCTCATTCAAATTCAACAGTGAATGCCAAGTGAAGTTATACATTGTGGAACAATCATGACTGTCAGTGATCAGTGAGGACTACAAAGAGGAACACAGTAGAGCACAACCAGATAATACAAATACTAATGACCTCCATTATCTTGTTGGGTATGTACCTTTAAGATATTATGAAATTGCCCTGAAGTCCCTCTCTGGGTAACTACTAAGAAATAAGGACTGCTGAGGGAGGAAGAATCACTCTTCTTTGGAGACATGGAAACTGGGAGGTGACTCATGTCCTAATGGATGCCCACACACATATGTGAATATAGGCAGAATGGAACATTCTCAGGGGGTTATAAATAATAATATATGAGGATATGACATTTGGTGATAAATAGAGTAAGGGGTCTACTGGGAATGGGAGGGTTGAATACAATCAATATACACTGTACAAATGAATGACTCAAATAATAAACTATATTACTTAAACATAAAATTAAGATATTTTATGAATTCCCATACAATTCTATAGTATCTAGCATTCTCATTAATGGCTGAAAAAATGAATATGTAACAAAACTGAGGTTACATCAAGCAAGAGGGCAAGGCTTGGAGCAAGGGGACCTGACTCTGCAGACTATGTATTCATTTCTCTTCAGTCCAATGACTCGTCGGATATTCTAGTGCTAGATATTCTAGTGAAAAACTTGAAAAGCTTGCATGAGTTAAGTTTCCTCTTATGAGAGAATAACTTGACAAGAATGTAAAAATGGACAACGAGAAAAGCTGGGCTTACCCCATCACCTCAAACAATATAGGACAGATTTTTTCATAAATAATATTCATCAAGATGAAGAGAAGTTATACGCCAATTCTTTGGGGAGCATGATTGGTGTTCCTTGATAAACCACTTAAAGATGTATTAGATATCATTTCCATGTCTACTTTTCTTTGGCATTTTATTGGATGGGAAGAGTTATTTGATGGTGGTAGGTTAATGGGAGTACATTTCATGGAAATATGGAGCAGTAATAGTCCTCAGATAATTATTTGACATTGTTTCAATATAGTACTGCAATAGTACAGAGTTCTATCTTTCTGAAGCAGGGACAAGGACAGTGTGTGATGTTGATTTTTACCCATAGCTTATTGTTTGTTAGATAATTGATATACCAGCAAGTGAGAGACATCCCAACCCAGTATTAATTTTTAAGGCAAAACCATTTGTGTTCCTAACTAATTTTTCAGAGTGAAAGAATTTTCTATGACAATATCTCCAATGGCCTGCAAACTTCTAGCACTGTGGTCTAATTGTGCCTTTCTTAGAAATTTGACAAGTTGTGGCCTTGATAGACTTTGTAAATTCTTTATAATATATATTTTCAGTATTTTTTATTTCTATTTCAAATCAAGAACTACTCATTACTTTACTTGTGTGTGTAATTTGGGGGCTTTTGGTTCTTCACATCCCTGTGGCTAAGATTTATTTGACCTAATTACTGTAAAGTTTTGTGAGCGGATAAAGTTAGAAACTTGCGCCTTTCCTGACTGCTCACATGCCTCCCCGCCTCAACTTATTCTTACTTTATTTATATCTCCTGTTCACTGCGAATCTTCAAGCAACAGATATAACACTGTTTACATATCAGTTCCTCTTGAATTATACTGGTTTATCCGGTGTTTGGTTTATGATTCAAAATTCAAAGGGCCAGCAGACAATTCCTTTAATCTAATATCTTTTCCTGTTAGAATGGCACTTAATTTGTACGTTCCTTTTCCTGTACTAGTCTTCCTGGGTTTACTCCAAATAATTTGTGGAAAATAACTTAAGAGATAAACAGTTTGAGAATTCAACCAGTCTGTTCAATAGAAGAAAGTCATTGACATAAAATGTTAAATTTCCATAGTTAAATGTTTTTCCCCTCACAATTATAAAAGAATAATAGTATTTATGAGCTTAAATTAAGATTTTTTATGTTTTTATTAGGGGTGCTTTAGTTTATAATCTGTAAGACTTAACTTTTGCCCTACTCATTTTTCTATGCAAGTGTGTCAAGAAAACATAAGTAGCAATATTTGCAGATGGGCCACATTATGGCTACTATCAACTGTGATTATCATCACCAAGATGACAATTGCTTCTAATTTTACTGATTATTTGGGATCATTATCCATTCATCAGAGTTGTACCAATAAGTTCTTCTTTTGAGAAAAAGGATACTTGAATTGATGGAAGAGAAAAACCAACTGAAGCAGGGACACTATTATTTCCCTTTCATGAGAAGTCAGCTACATATCTTAGAATCTGGTCTTTTCTTTTAGTAGCTCTTCATATCTGCTCATGTAGAAATTAGGCTAAAATACTCCCTTTGCATTATGGTCATATTTGCTATATGGTCAAATGAATTTTTTATAAATGCAATTACTTATAAGTTAAGAAATAAAACTAGGTAAAAACACTCTTATAGAGGCTGTACAAGGCAACCTAATAGGAGGAAATGAGTGCCAAGACTATGCAAAAGAGTCAGAGATATACCTGCTCCCAACGTTATGAGTTCCCCTATCTTATTGTATCTTATTTTGTCCTGTTTGGGAATAGTCTCTTGGAGGCCTGTTCTTTTCTAAAGAGTAAACAGTAGATCTCTTGGATGAGGAAGTGGAGTAAGATTTGGGAGAAGTGGAGGGAGGTGGAATTGTGGTTGGGATTTATTGTATGAAAGAAGAATCTATTTTCAATGAAAAAAATAAAAAGTGAAGAAATGTTCCTACTTGAAAAATGAGAAATAATTGTAACAATCACAGGTTTAAGATTTTGTATATCTGCCATCCTATTATGAGGCAAAATACTAATATCTTTAAAGCATTCCTTCCTATTAATATTCCCTTCAGCTGAATTCTCATATCTACTAATCCCCTTTCCTAAATCAATGGCATCCAAGGCCACCTCCTTTCTTCCCTTTCACCTTCCCTCCCTTTTTTCTTCCATCCTTCCTTTTTCTCTATTCTTCCTCACTTTTTTCCTCCTTTCCTCATTTCTTTTTTCCTTATTCTTTCAATAAAAATACTATAATAAATAAGTCTGTTGAAATGAAGAGTTATTTAAAGATTATTTCTGTTATTCTAGATTTAATAAAACAAACTAGGTATGACCCAAATGCATTGTGTGATCACATGAACATTTAATTGTGGCCTTGTAATTATACACACACACACATTATGTATGTATATTTAAACTGACAACTAGGTAGCTAGGAGGGACCAAGTTTAATGTCTAAAAAAACAAACCTAATTTTCTTTCATGTTAGATTCTCATTTGTTAATTTTTAATCGTATTAGGAAATTGAGTACCTGTGAATTTATAAAAATACAATGTATAGTTTTCTACTTATTAGTTTTTTTTAACACTTTAATAAATCTCTCAGAAGGTTTGGACTTGAAGACTTTTGTATCTTTGCCACAAAATACTTATGTGAAGTGTTGAATTTTAGGAAATATTTCAATATCAGAAGAATGATTTTGAAACAACACAACCCATGCAAACAATGAAGTTCCCAGGAATATCATCAACCACAATAAGAAAAGGAGCTCCAGTAACTTGGAACTTGGTGTGCCAGGGGAGCTGGGTTTTCCACAGGCCCACACTCAGTTTGTAAAGATTTCAACACTGTTTTTAGCTGCTCAAATTCACTGACAAACACATGGTTAAAAAGAACTCAGGCATTAATGGAATCAATCTTATTTTCATCATTGGGCTAGTACCCAGATAACTGAACAGGAATTTCTTAGTCTCAGAGCAACCCTGGTTATTTTTGAGTACAGGAAGTTCATCGGCTCTAACCACAGTCACTGCCCACTGACTGTCCTGCAGCACTGCCCACTACTACTTTGCGGCAGGATTTCTTTGTTTCTGACACATAAAAAGGCCATACAGTCATGTGTGAATAGCACTCTCTGGGTTCCTCTCATGCCAATAGACTCTGCTACCCTGACTGTGACTCAGAGTAGCTGAAAATGAGTTAGAGGAAAACAAGTTGAATGGCGTAGTACCTTATTCCTGAAATACGTTATTATTAACTTGAGTCAGTTAAATATTAAAGCACACATACAGCACTAGTAAATCACTCACTCATTTCATTCTATTTAGTTTCCCACTGGAGTTGAATTACTTTGGAAGGTACTGAGTAAAAAACAGAACAACTGTTAAGATTTTGGTCTAGGAAGACAGCTCAGTGTGTACAGCTGTTTTTGCTGGAACACGAGGACTGGAGTTTTATCACCAGCACTCAAATAAAAACCAAAGCGTGAGGGAACACACTCATAATCCCAGTACCAGGCAGACAGAGGTACAGGAATACTTGGCAGTCCCTGGCCAGCCTTTCTAACCCAGTGAGCCCTAGTCCAATGAGGGACCTTGTGTTAAAACACTAGTTGGCTCTCCTGGCCTGAGTCACAATATCCTGCACACATGTGCATGAACACATGCACCCCAAGCACACAGGAGGAGGACAAATTAAAGTTTTTTTTTTCAAAATTGTCATTTACCTAACACACAATCAGTTGTCTGTAACTGCAAAAGTCTGCAGATCAGTGTTGTTTATAGTCTTCACAGAAAGAAGGTCACTGTGCAAGAGTCAGCTCTGGGATACTAAGAAAATTACATTCCATTTGTTTTCCTCGGCTTTACCATGTGTGAGGAATCAGGAATCAAGCAAAGATTGAATAAAATGGTTTGGATTTTCACAGAGCAATACTCTGTAGGGAGATAATAGACTTATGCAATTTATGCATATAGTCAACTCACCTTCTCAACTGCACTGCATTGTGATTGTGACACACTCAGGACAAGCAAGCTGGAAAGCTGCAAGATTTCATAACGAGGTGACTACAGTAGTCTTAAGATCTCAGTAGCACGTGGAAGAGTTTGTTCTCCTGGGTATGAGTGAGAACTGGTGAACTGGTCTGGTGCACAGTTCATCTGGGATCTAGTGAGCAATCTGGGTGGCAGGAATGAGGAAGCTAAGAAGGGAAACTGGGAACAGTGGAGACAAGTCAAGTGACACACTCACACATTTTTCTCAAATCAGTGGCATCTGAAATATAAAGGACAAAGAGACTGGAACTGAGAAACTTTGCTGTTTACAGCTTTCCCTTTAAAATTCTGTGTTAAAAAGTACAGTTAATAGAACACTGTATGGGTGTCTTACTGCAGTTAATATACATCTACTGTGAATCCATGGTTGACTGTCACCAGTAGTATGAGGAGCACTACAAGAAGCACAAAATTTCAGATAGACAAAGCATAAGTTCAGAGAACTTGCTATAGTGTTGTAGCGAATAGCAATGTGGTAAATATGTGCAAATTATTGTGGATGGGTAGGGCAGAGAAGGAGTCAAAAAGGATAAAGTGACACTAAGGATGGTTGCAGAAGTCATATAGAAATCCATTTTATAAGATTCCTAAATACATATGTGTGTAATTTATGTACCACACACATACTTGTTTGTATGTATATAAAATAACTTAATTAAAGTTATCCTACACAGGGAATAATGCTCCACCAAGAAGCCATAGGCTGGAAAATATAATGCTCCTTATAGGTGTAGGATATCTCCCTTCTAGTTGTTGGTCAGGTGCAAAAAAACAAATGTTTCTTATTATATACTTGCAGATATTTCAAAGAAGAACCATGATTTCCTTTATTTTTCCGTGATGAAAAGGAGACAGAAACAGCAATGGCGGGAGGAAGAATAGGTGGAAAGGAGAAATACAAGAGTGGAAAACTTGTAGAGGTTTTAAATGGAGGAAAGTAAGGAGGATCATCGTGCACAGATGACTGGTTTCACTTTTACAGCCTTTACAGGTTTGGAAATCACTCAAGAGTGGCACTGGTGTCAACTCTGAATGGTCGATAACAGTGATGGCAATTCTTGTGATGATGAAGGTTGATTTTCAGTTCTCCAGGTCCATCTGTCTATCTTCAGCAGTCACTGCATTGGTTTGGTTATTGTAGCCTTGTGACATGTTTTGGAGTCAGGAAACTTTGGGTTTTTTTGTTTGTTTGTTTGGTTTGGTTTTCAGGATTGTTTTAGGTATTCATTCTCCATATAGAATTCCACATGAACTTTAGAAATCGAATGGGGGAAAACAAGAGTACAAGGCTTTCAGAGATAAAAGAGCTAAATGGAAGAGAGCAGGCAACTGTCTTCCTCACAGCATCTCACAGGCTGAGGCAGAATTAATTTAGGGCTTGAACTAGCATCAGTTGAGTGCTAGTTGTAATAAAAGAAAGTTTTGTGTTTTTCCTAATTTTCTCTTAATAATGATGGCAATAACTATGGTTTTAAAGGTCATGATGGTGATGATATTCGGTTATACTACTGAAAGCATCTTTTTCAGTTTGTGTACTGTTTAGATGTATTACAAATACACCAGAAACTTTAATGATTAAACATTTTCATATATACATGGTTATTTTTCCTTTACTATGAAAAAAGCTATTTTTTATAGCTTTGAATACTATAAGAAATACTATAAGAAAACATAACCCAGTAAGTGTCTATCATACTTGATTATCCAGGAACTACATTAATATGAGATAATTATTATAAGGATAGTTACTATAATTGTATTATAATAATAATAAGGTTATTATTATAAGTTAGTATATGGTAATCATTTACCAGTTTTTTTAATAACTCAGTCATATTTTCTTTTAAAAATGTGCTTTAAGAGTCACATTACTGGCTCACATAATTAAGCAGAGCAAACTGCCTCATGCTGGCTGGTCAAGTACTTAGTTCAATAAGGGAATGTTATCTGAAAATATGGACAGTGACTTCTGGGCTAAACCCCAGATGCAAGAAGAATGAAAACAAAAGTAGCTTTTCTAGTTTGAAGTACACTAGTTATGTATTCTGAACTTAAGTATCTATTCTATGAGTGAATACAGGGAAATTATTTGTGAAGAAAACACATGTGATCTTATAGTTTTAAATGTTATTCTTTTTGTCTCACTAATCCTATTCGTGTACTCAGAACACAATTCTAAGACAGTCAGCTGACATTACTGGTTTATTGTTAAAGCATTCAAAGGTTATAAGTGCATTTTATGTTGTAGAGATGCCTTCTGTTCAGTTTTAACATGACTTAAAAGTGGCACCATTGAACAGTTTTGTCATGGTTTTCCTAAAGGCCACTCACTGTGAAATGCCAAGCAGTGTGACGAACAATCAGAAAGCTTATGACTATTCTTACCTCATACATGCACATATACATATAGACACATAGCACTTAATTGAAGAATGCTCAAATTTTATCAGTATGTTCTGGATCAGTACGGGTATCAGTAAGGGACACAATCAGTAACACCTCATAGAACAACCACACAAAACAAAGACAATCTCTCCCAGTTAAGTAGTAGACTGTAGACCTCAAGCAGGGCATGACTATTTCTTAGCATCATCTGCCCCAATGTGGATTGATACAGCCATAATATCCATATGTACATAGAAGTTTCCACGCATTTTCCTCATTTCAGTTTATAAAACTTAGAAGGAATTTTCCTTTTATTTTTGGTATTTGCAAATCCAATGGCCTTTAGGGAAGTCACATGTCTACTTCTTTTTTCTAAAACACATCTTCACACCAAATAGTTTCCATTCTCCTGTTCCCTGTCCTGGAGCATTTACCAGACATCTCTACAAAAGTCTCTCCTTGAAATATCTATGTTAGTCTAATAACATTCCACATGTTTGTAAGTTGAATTTGAGTAAACATATTAATTTCCTTTTCCTAAACTATAAAATTTTATGGATATAACTTAGCTATTATGATAATTAGTTCTGACCTTTGACTTCCTCAGACAAAGAGATGCACAAAAACCTCTTGTGTGTTTGTGGAGGTCCTTTAGATATGACTGCAGCCTGAGGGCTCTGACTCACTTAGTGCATCAACTCCTTGCTGGATTCATAATATGGTGATATTATTAGGAGATTCTGGAAGGCAGGTCATCAGCTGTGTTTACTCTGGAGTAAAGCCACCCTTCCTCCTTCCTGCTTTCTTGCTTCTGGGCCACCATGTTGTGAACGTGTATTTGGTTAGAAGCATCACTTCAGCCCCAGGAACAGACCATCCAAAGGAAATTCTTAACATTCCAACCATTGCAGATAGGATTACCTGCTAGCACACACCCATCACTTTTCACTTGGACACTCCTAGACAAATGGTAGCCAAGCAGGGATCCTGAACCTTAATAATTCTTCACCCCCACCTTTGCTACTACAAAAACCCAACCCCAGCTGAGCTCCAGGTTCTCTAAACATTCCAATAGTGGGCACATGGGGCAGCCAAGTTTGCAAACTTGTGTGGAATAAATGCTATTTGCTTTTACTTATGAGACTCAATCTCCTTGTTGGTTTTTGGGGGACTTTGCGAACCTGGACATAATATTTTCATGTTTCCTATTGACCTTTTGAAATTTGTGGTATTCCTTTGATAATCATAGCAGTGAGCTATTCTTTTCATTCAAAGTTATTGAGTTCAAAATAACTTCTTGTAGTCTTTCTCTACCTTATTGAGCTATACTTTACATTTAAAAGCTGCTGGGGACTCGCTGCAAATTCATGACACTGTCTCTAACTCATTGTCATTAATTAACTCTATAAGTCACAGAAAGCAAATCTGACTTTGACTAAGGCTCCCATTTTGGAATTCCTCAATTTAAAGAGCACATTCACTGAAGTTCTGATATTAAGCATTTGCTAGCATATTTGTTTTGCAAACTTGGAATCTAGAGGGTTATATTTTCTCAATTTCCTTCATTTACAGAGTCTTGAGAAGACCAAACCTATCAAAAATGCAGTTTATACAGAAAAGACATTTTTAAAAGTTTGCATCTATTTTCTATTCATTAGTATTTTGATGTAACATTTACAAACACATACATATATGTATATATGCCTATATATGTATATACTTATATATGTGCATATATAGGCATATATATGTATATAGATATGTCTGTGCTAGGGTGTCAGATCTTGGAGTTACAGACAGTTTTTAGCTCCCATGTGGGTGCGTGAATTGAACCTGGGTCCTCTGGAAGAACAGTCAGTACCCTTAACCACTGAGCCATCTCTCCGGCCCCAGAAAAGATATTTTCAATTTACCTGTTAAGGATTTAAAAGGAAAGCACTAGGTTAGTTTAAAAGTTGTAGACAGAGGCTGCTTATTTGTTTCCAGGCTTCTCAGACTTGAAAAATCACACAGAAACTTTATTAATTGCAACACTGTCCTGCCAATGACTTAGGCATGTTTCTAACTAGCTTTTACCTTTTGAATTAACCCATTTCTCTTAATCTGTGTATTGCCCACATGGATATGGCTTACTGGAAAGGCTTTGGGTCCTTCTCCTTTGGTCGCTACATGATGTTTCCCTGACTCTGTCTACTCTACGTTTCTCTGGATATCCTGCTTGGCTTTGCTCTGCTAAGCCTTTGGCTGAAACAGCTTTATTCATTAACTGATGTTAATAAAACCTATTCACAGCATACAAAGGAGAATCCCACATCAATAGGCAATAATATAAAATACAGTGGTTGGCCAAATTAAAACACTAAGGTCGGAGATAGTTTTGGATGTTCCAATGGGATATAAGCTGTAGTTACACAAGAACAGATGTGGAGGGGGAAGTATGGATGATCTTACATCTACCAAAATCTCACAGATGTTAAAAATGTGCTTGTTAACAAAAAGAATAATTTCTAAAGGCAGGTTGGAAAATATAGTCAGGAAAATCTAGAAAATGAAGCAAACTACAATAAAGGCACATAGTGGGAAAAGAAAGTATGTAAGAAAAGAAAAGAGTCTATTCAAGAGAATGGGAATACTAACAGGAGTTGTCCCCCACTACACACACACACACACACACACACACACACACACGCACACACTAACTCACACACATCAGAAGAAAGAAGATTGTTAATAATTGTCATTTCTATGAATGACAGAAACTAACAAAAATTCTTATGTTATTAAATTTAGAAAGAAAATCTAAAATTCTGCTAAGAGAAAATATTTGAAATACTTAAAATACAAAGCCTGGGCATTCAGACAGCAAAAGATTTGTCATCAATGTATGCTCTTTCTTTTCCATAGACACATAAAATGAGAGAGTATCACTTCAAATTTTTGAAGGAAAGATTTTCATCAAGAATATATTATCCATCAAAAATATCAGTTAAATTTTAAGAGGGTATTAATAATGTTTAAAAATATTAGGAATCATAAAAGTTATCTCCATAGAAACTGTTTTCAGAGATATATCAAACAGAGATATATCAAAATAAAGAAAGAGCTGACTTCTTCCAATACTGAGGGGACCTAAGAGATGAGTGAACAGCCACATAGCCAGACACCCTACTCTCTAGGACCTCCCCAGTGGAAAAACTCCAGGGGCCGTTCCCCAAATCCCCCAGCTTTTCTAGCCAGACAACAGGGAGTTTTCCAGTGCCTAGGCTACCCCTCAACCCATCCAGCCACCACACAAAGGACTAGCTACATCTCACCCCCAACCCACCAATTCTCTGTGGAACTCTAAAACTCAGATTGCTCCAATACTGAGGGGACCTAAGAGATGAGTTATCAGCCCCACAGCTGGATGCACCACTCTCTAGGACCTCTCCAGTGGGACAAAACCCAGGGGCCTTTCCCCAACTCCTTCAGCTTTTCTAGCCAGCCAGCAATGAGATTCCTGTTGCTAAGCTCCCCCAAAGCACAATCTCATCCACTGGACCACCCAAAACTATGAACCACACCATGCCTAGGAGCTGAGAGTTTGCTATAATATTGAGGGGACCAAGAGCACGACACAACATTGAGGGGATTAAGAGAGAGCACCAAGAGAGCAAACTAGAAGAGACCAAGAGAGCAGGTGTATAGAGACCTCAGAGGCTTTCAGAGACAGACATTGACAGCACTGGGTAGACTAAGAAAAACTCCCAAATACTCAGACAGCCACAGCCAGAATTGTTTGAAGATGCAGACACTGCCAGCCTCATTTGAAGGAAGAGATGGGTAAGCATCAATGCAAGAGTTCCTCCAACAACAATGTAAAAAGCAATAATATGGCAAGACCAGAACCCAATGGACACACAACAAGAAGACTTGATCATCTTAACCCAGAAGAAGTAGAAGAAAATGACTTTAAACTTAATTTTATGAAAACAATGGGGACCTTTAAAGAGCAAGTGAAAAATTCCCTTAAGGAAATGGAAGAGAAGACAAACAAAAATTTGGAAGAAATTAATAAATCCCTCAAAGAAAACTAGGAAAATACAATCGAACAGGTGAAGGAAACAGTTCAAGACTTGAAGACTAAAATAGGGGCAATAAAGAAAACACAAACTGAGGAAATTCTGGATATAGAAAATGTGGGTAAATGAACAGAAACTACAGAGAAAAGTATAACCAACAGAATACAAGAGAGAGATGAAAGAATCTTAGCCATAGAAGATACTATAGAGGAAATAGATTCATTGGTCAAGGAAAACATTAAATCCACCAATTTCTTAGAACCAAACTTCCAGGAAATCGGGGACACCATGAAAAGGACAAACCTAAGAATTATAGGGGTAAGGGAGGAGAAGAACGCCAGCTAAAAGGCACAGAAAATATATTCAACAACATTCTAGAAGAAAACTTTCCCAACCTAAAGAAGGATGTCCCTATGAAAGTACAAGAAGTTTACAGAACACCAAATAGACTGGATAAAAAGAAAATCCCCTTGCCATATAATTATCAAAACACAAAACATACAGAATAAAGAAAGAATATTAAGAACTGCAAAAGATAAAGGTCAAGTAACATACAAAAGGTAAACCTATCAGAATCATACCTGACTTCTCAATGGAAACCATGAAAGCCAGAAGGTCTTGGATAGATGTGCTGCAAACTCTAGGAGACCATGGATGCATGCCCAGACTACTATACCCAGCAAAGCTTTCATTCACCATCTATGGAGAAAACAA
>LOJH01037686.1:0-18562 GCA_001685095.1 Ellobius talpinus | reverse complement strand
CTGGAAGAGCAGCCAGTGCTCTTAACCACTGAGCCATCTCTCCAGCCCCCAGGACTTTCTTTGTACAGGGAAACCCTATCTTGAAAAACAAAACAAAAGAGCTAACAACAAAAAAAGAGTTCATTTGTTCTAAAAGTGGGATTCCTCCTCTCCTTTCTCTAGTGTATCTTCAGAGACCACATGATTTTTTTTTAATCTCAGGTCTAGAATAGGCCCCTCCCTCGCTTAAAAAAAATCTTTCATGAAGTTGACCTTTTATGAGGTAGCTATCTTGTAGAACGACGTATAGTCTGTGTTTGTACAGGTTATTGGATCATGCTGATTCAAGCAGTATATTTTTGATAGGAATACTGCATACATGCATGAGCACAAGGTTTGATTGAGCCGTGACATTACAATCTGTGCTGTCTTTTAGCATCTGAAGGTGCTTTCAGCTGTCTCTTTAAGTACTCAACATTTAGTAATGAGGAGTGCTTTGAAGGGTTGGAAGCCAGTCTTTTAAATACTCTGTCCTTGAGCTCTTGTAAATTAACTTTGGGACCGTAGAGTGTCTGAGGAAATATATCACAGGATATACTTCCTTCCCAGTGAGACGCCATTGGTGCGGTGGTTGAAACTTGGGTTTAGGTGGTAGCACTGCCAGGTATTAACTGGCATCTGGAAAGATGCACCTTGAAGAGTCTACCCTCTCCTTTTCAGGACTGGCCTGAGTAAACCCACTTTCCTTTTCCTGCTTGGGAAAATGTTATTATTTGGGGTTTAAAGGTCAAAGGGAATGAAAAGGTTTGCTATTTGTATTAAAATAGAGTCAGTATGTCACAAAGTAATTAATTCCTTTGGCAAAGTTGTTGCCAGACAAATGTTTGCCTTTCACAAGTGCAGGAGTGGAGCCTGGTTCTGGTTTTGCAGTGACACTGACAACGTTACTGGCAGGTTTTCCTCTCCATGATGTAGTTATGCTGTTTGATGTGGTCAGTAGAGTGTTTGTCAAACACAGTGATAGTTGTTTTGATTGTCATATAGACATTGTTTTGTGATTAATATTTAGAAGTTGAGTGGTTATTCGCTTTAAAATTTGAAATACATTTCTTTAGTGAAATGTGAAAATAGGCCCACATTGGGTGTCTTCCTATTTTGCGCTCCACCGTGTTTTTAAAACAGTCTGTCACGACCCTGAAACCGGCTTAGCTGGCTCACTCTAGGGATCTGCTGGGTTCCCTTCCCTGGTGCCACAGAGGCATACCCCACACCTTGCTTTTCTGTGAGTGCCAGGATCCCATTACAGATCCTACTGAAGGCTTTGTGGCAAGTGCTGTACCTGATGAACTGTCTCCCCAGGGGCCAGTTTCATTGGAATTTTTAAACACTAAGCATTCATGTAAACAAGTCAGTAACATGGCTCACCAGGTAAAAAGGCTTGCCTCTTAAGCCTGCTATCTTGAGTTCAGTCTCAACCACCGTGGAAGGAGAGAATTCAGCTCCTGAAAGTTATACTCTTGACATCTCTCTACAGTTCCACCCCATATGTACATGCTTGCACAGACAATACAGAATATTAAAGAAGAGTTTATGTAGATATTCATTGAACATCATTCCTTTTTGTGTTGCCAGGTAATTAAGTATCCAGAATTACTGTCCAATTTTTTGCACAATAGTTGAATTTCATAGTCCATGAAAACCTATTTAAACAAATTGCTGTTTTCAGTAAGCTTTCATTGTGAGAAAATATTCATACAGAAAAATGGACATGGTGTGCAGCTCAATGAATTTTTACAGAGTTAAACAGAGCCATGTAGCAAGCACACAGTGGGGAAGTACCTGCATCCTCCAAGTTCCCCTGTGCCCTCCTTCAGTTGACTCCCCCTTTACCCCCCCACCCCTGCCCCCAAGGGTAATTCTTTTGATTTCTAACACTAAGGAGATTTTCACCTGCAGTTTTTCTTGCTCTGGTTTTCAAGTTCAAAGAACCAAAGTTAAAGTGTCTAACTACTTAAAGGAACTTAATTAAATAACATGCTGTGTCTGTTAGTTTTTGTTGCCATGGCAAAACACCTAAGATCGTAAAGCAAGGAGTTACTTTGGCTCAGGATTTCAGAGGTTTCAGTCTGTGTTGCCAGGCCGCTGGAAGGAGCCAGCGACAAGCTAAAATCTCCTTAAAGCTACAGCCTAGTGTTTTAGCCCAGCCCCCATCTCCTAGAACTAATAGTGCATTCACCTGTTTAACACCAGCAGCTGAAGACCCAGCCCTCAACACACCAGAGCCCTAGAGCCCTTTGGGGGCTGTTTCATAACCTAGCTTTAGCAGCCATTTTATATAGAATGGAGAACAAGAAAGTCTGTAATTTTTTTTTCTTTTTCCTTTTTTTTTGGTTAAAGTCTGTGATCTTGGCATCACCCCACCAAACTCCTTCCATTAGCATGTTTTTCCTTCTGGCTCCCTGTATGTGCTTATTATAATACAATGTAATCAAAGGATTCATACACTGTGATTATAAACCTTTTTTTACTTAATCTGTAATAAGCATTTTGCATATTACTGTGCTTTACAGTAATATTTAAAGACACGTGCAGTGTTGAGTGTTTTTTAAAATTCTGTCATATGTTGGCCATCATTTTAATTTTAATTATAAATGAAGGAGTTTAAACTAGGTGCATTTGGAAGTGTTTGATTGTCAGTAGTGATTGGAAGGTCTGTAGGCAGTGTCAGCAGTTCATAAGAAGGGCTTAGAATTGTGCCATCTAAAGTACTACTATTGGAGTCCTTAGATAAATATTATGTTGGTTAATAATTTCATGCATAAAACTATTCGTGTGATTCTGATAGTCTTTAAAACGGGGATTGCCAAGACCATTGGAAAACACAGATATTTACATTATGATTCATAACAGTAGCAAAATTATACTTATGAAGTAGCAACAAAAATAATTTTATGGTTAGAGGTCACAACATGAGGAGCTGTCGTAAAGGGTCTCAGCATTAGGAAGGTTGAGAACCACTGTACTATATACCTTACATGTATGTACCATGGTTATGTTCTTCAGAGTAGACCACTTTTAAATCAGTTCCCAGGTTTCTCAATCTTACTGGTACACCTTTCATGTAGTTTCTTTAAAAATTGGGCTGGTTTACTGTGTCCATAAATATTAAATTTAAAGTGAAGTAGAGATATTGAGGATACATTTTTCGTTTTCAGTAGCGACAATTTAGGTATGCATTTTTTTCACAAAAAGGTCTGCCAACTTAGGAAATGTAGCTCTAGTGATGGATGGCTTGTCATTCTTGATTAGAGGGAGGGCTGAACATATTCCTGTTGCAATTCCTAGGGCTTTAGTAGGCTTTTGACTTGCTTTAGCTGGGAAAGACAAAGTGTTACCAATCTCCCATAAGTACTGGCGTTGTTTGTTAAAAAAGATCTTTGCTAAACTGAAGAATAAAGGCTGTAATGGCCATAGAGCAGTGAGGCGTCCTGGGACTGGGAATCAAAAAGGTAGCTGCAATCAAAGTGAACTCTCCCTTTTTCTCTCAAGAGGCTGTTTGTCTTTGTGTATCTTCTTTGTTTCTTTATGGACCTACTCTCTACTCCCACATCTGACACAAGCCTCTTTCTAGAAGGAATCTGATTGTTTTGAGTTTCTTTTCAAGCCTGCCTACCCAAATTAGGTGGTGCTGTTCAGCCAGTGAAGTGGACTCTTGTGGCAAGTGGCTAGAAAAACTTACAGAATGTGTTGTGGGGCAGGGGGAGGGTTTCAAATAAATTGTGCTAATGCCCTCCTGAAGCTGCATATGATGCCCAGCGAGGGCTGCCTGAGTCCTGTGATATCTTTGGATGGTTTCAGAGGATTGAGACTTGAGTCTTAAAGAAAGGTGGAATTAGTGTAAGGGAGAGACAGAGGAAATCAGATTCCCTGAGTGCAGCAGCATGCCCAGAGTCCCCATGCTCAGAATATATGTCTGCAGTTTTGGATATATATAAAATGAAGCTGGAACACAAAGGCGCCTCCAAGGAAATGTAATCTTAAGGGATGTGATGCAATTTAGGGTTTAAGGATCCCACTGGCACTTTTGTGGAAGACCATTAATAAAGGATTAAAGTTAGACAAAGAGTGATTGACTTGGGAACTGTAAAATGATCCAGGTGTGCATTGCTGAGGTCCTGAACTAAGACATCAGTAGTGAGAATGAGGAAGGACTTAGGATGACTTGTATTTGGGAGATGAGGAAGTTGGAAAGGTCAAGGATCAGGAGTGACTCAGGATTGGCAACTCAAGGCTCAGTTTGACAAGAGAGGTTATTTCCTAACACACCTTGGTGGTTCTCAATGAGAACCGGCCTCAGCGAAGCACTCTGAGATGAAGTGAACCATCAGCTTTCTGTCTCTTGAACATTGCTAGTGGCTGTGGCAGAGGAAAGGGGCTAAACTGTGGCTTTTAAGGCTTCTGTAGAACCCAGATGTTAGTTCTGTTGATCCACCAAGGCAAATTATTTGGACACAACTAAGTTCATGAAGTAGAAAAGTCTAATTTTACTGTGCACTTAGGAGCATTGAAAATTTTGGTTAACAGTGTCAGTTACTGTCACACTAGTGACTCCCAGATACCAGAACAGAGAATGTACTGTTACTTTTAACTAAATAGAAAATATAGGATATTGGGCGGGACTGAAAAGCAGAGAAGGTAGTGAATGGATTGTGAGCTAACTGAGATAAAGGTGCATCAAAGTGTAATTAATATTCAGCAGGCAGACTTTTGGATCTGGTTGTTCAGATCTCAGGACAGACCTAGGTTAGAGATTTGGTAATGTAAAGGTGGTGGCTTAAATCTGACTGGGGTTGTATTTACTTATGTGACACTGTGTAGTAGGCTTTGGCTTAGGTGATTGCTGAGGAGGGGTTTTTAGTGAGGGCTACTGTGAATTGGTGACCTTAGGTGGGTGAGGGAGAAGAAATTGAGCCGAATAGGAAAGAATTCGTATTTTTAAAAACAACTTAAGTGGTCCCACTACTATTGACTTAAGTTTTAAATGCAAATATTATTACAGTGTTTGGATATCAGTCTTTTTGCCGTGATAAAGGCAGCTTGAGAAAGGAAGGACTTATTTTGGCTTATAGTTCTAGGGTTATGGTCCATCATGGAGGAGAAGATTGGATAGCAGGAACAGGAGGTAGCTGGTCACATTGAGTCCACTGTAAGGAAGCAGAGACCTTAATGCTGTGCTCACTTGGCTCTCTCCTTTTTATGTTGTATATAGAACATAAAAAAAAGCTCAGGGAATGTTGCCCCTTCAACCACTCTAATCCAGATAATATGGAGTAGAACTGTCTCTTAGTGATTGTGGATCCAGTTAGTTAGACTAGAAATGTTAACCATCACAGGTTAATGGTGTAACTGTAGCTTTAACCATTTAATGTCATTCTACATTGTTTCTACATTGCTATATGTGAAGGGTTACAGAGAACAGATTTAGTAATAAATGACTGTGTAGGGGACTAGAAAGATGACTCAGTGGTTAGAGCACACACTAGTGTTAGCTTCCCAGTGCCCTCTTAGGCCACTCACTTGGGACTCCAGTTCCAGCCTCCTTCTGGACCTGATTGCCACCAGCATTCACATAGGTACACACACTTAAAAATAACATGTCTTTTTAAAGGGGTGAATTTATAGCCAGGTGGTGGTGACACATGCCTTTGATCCCAGCATTCAGGAGGCGGAGGCAGATGGATCTTTGTGAGTTTGAGGCCAGCCTGGGCTGCAAAGCAAATTCCAGGACAGGCACCAAAGCTACACAGAGAAACCCTGTCTTGAAAAAAAACAAAAACAAACAACAACAACAAAAAAGGTGACGTTGTAATTACTGGTTAAACAGTTATTCAGTGTTTTAATGAGAAGTAGTATAGATAACCCATGAAGGTAGTGATTTTATTTAATATATAACAAGGTAAGATCCTATTATAGACAAACTCTTTTTAACATGCTGTTTCCTTTTTATTATAGGTCTGTCTAGATTGAATTGAATCAAATGGTCTAGAGTGTCTACTGTTTTGCAAAATAAATTACATAAAATTTGTTTGTAAAAACCTTTTGTTTTTGTCCGAAAAGCACATTTCTCTGTAGCCTGAAGCCATCTGGTGTATGCACAAACTCCTTGTTTAATTCTGTATTACCTGATTATATGATTATTTTGAAGTTTTCAGTGATTTCTTTTTCCGTTGTTGGCAGTGAACCTAGGACCTCCCGTGCTACCACTAGCTATGGCCTTAGCTCTGTTTTTAGTGATATAAATGTTGGGTAATCAGTGAGGATTGGGAGAGACTAGTTTGAAGTCTTGAGAACTGGATCTTCTAAAGAGATTTTACCTGAGAATATGTTATCTATTTTCAAATGTCACTCAAGGACTGATTGATTTTAAATTTCACTTGTCAGGTTTTGTAGACAACCCTAGATTTGTCAGACAAGTCAGCAGTAAATGAAATTTGTCGTTTCATGCGTTGTCTTCAGCCCATGAAAATTACCTAAGTCTGGTGAGAGAAAGAAATTGCAAATGAAAATTATAAAACAATGCAAATGTTTATTAATCCATTTGTTTTCTTTTTATCTTGCAGCAACACACCTCTTGCTTTTTCCTCCAAAGTATGTTATATTAAGTTTCGTGACCCATCAAGTGTTGGTGTGGCCCAGCATCTAACTAACACGGTTTTTATTGACAGAGCTCTGATAGTAGTTCCTTGTGCCGAAGGTTGGTATCTCATGGTTTTTTTTATATTGTTTTAATATCTGTCCTGTGTGTTTGACTTTCCCAGAAATTGGCCAGTACTCTAAAAACACACCAGATAGAAAATTATTCTGAAGTGGTTAGTTTATTACTCATGGATATTTGAAATTTTACAACTGGACACTTAGAAAATTTATTGCATATTTGCCTTTTATAGTTGGCTTTGGCTTTTCTGTAACCAATTTGCAGATTGTAAGAAGAGCTTTTTGACTTTAAAAACTTAAGTTGGTATGGAAAAGTATTTAAAATGCTTATGTAAGTATATACTAATGGGACAGAGTTAAAAGTTTCCCAAGCAAAATGCTACACATTCAGCCAAATTGGGGTTGTGACATTTTTATATTCATTTGAAAAATGCTCAGTTTATTTTTTCAAATATCCTCTTAAGGTATTTTTTCTCAGTTGTTACAAGATTATATGGTTTTATATTTAGTCTAATTTTTGCTATACACTTAGAACTTTTTTCTTTGATTGGCTTTTATTGGGGAAGGTAACTGGAAAGCAATTTTTAAAGCCTCCATCAAGGAGTGATGTCAAAGGTGGGAGCAGGGCCAAAGGCCTTCTAGTTATCTGTTAAATTTTATGTCTTATAGTGCTTTAAGAGCCAATTATTAAAAAATTGTAGGTTTTCCCAGAGTCATTTGTGTATAATTGGTTTCTGATTTCGACAATTTTAATGTACAATTAACTTAGAGTACTGACTGACTTATATATAAATTTTAAAATTTGGTTATTTTCTAAATTTAAATGTCCTTAGAAATGAACTTTTTTTTGCTGACTGATAGTAACTATTTTATAGCATAAAAGTATGCTCGAAACAATTTAATGGTATTTTCATATGTGATTTTAAAACTTGTTGTAATTACTAAGTTAACATTAAAATCACTTAGTGCATCAGGAATTTGTTGCACTTTGAATTTTATGCTTGTTTCAGAACTCTTACTTTAGAATGTTAAGAGCTATATAGCTCCTCCTAGACAGGTAATTTTGAAATTCCAGAACAGGAAGTTCTGGTTTCTTTCTTTTTTTTTAAACCCCCAGATAAATTAAAAGCATATTTCTCATGTTTCAGGGGTTAGGGTAGAAAGGGAAGATGGATTAAAGTAAATTATTTGCCAAGTAGGTTTTTATCTGACACTCTTTAAGAGCGTAGTGAGCAGCACCTACTTGGGGAGTAAGAGATATGAATTCTACAAAGTTTCATGCCATGAAACTGCACAGGAACTATTCAGTAGATTTCTTAACTGGAAATATCAGAAGATTATAGCATAGGCTTTTATCATTACTGATTTTGAAAGAGGAGTTTTAAATCACTGTTGGAACCTTGCTGTAATCCCATACAGTCAGAAAAGCTCTGCTTTGTAAGGAACTGTCAAGGTTATGAGCACATGGAAGTCTGTTGTTTATTTTACTTGGTAGAAATTTATAAAAACACAATCAGTTATAGCTCCTTAAATATTTTTAATGCTATCATTTTGAAAGAAAATTTTACCAATTTTGGACATGCAAATCTAAACATTTACTGCATTTCTGTAGTTCCATGTTTATGTCGGGAAGAAACTGATACCCATTTTTTATTAGTTTTGTCAAATACAACTGATTAATTTCACAGCTGTTAAACCTGATTATGCACTGCCAACAAAGAAGTAATGCATTGTTCTATTAAAAAAGAGCGTGAGAGAAGCAAATGAAGGGAAGTGTGAGTGGAGGAAGCTCTGAGCGGAGGTGTGCGGGTGCTTTGTGTGCCCTGTGCACTTGGCTCACTGCTTACCTCCACACCTTAGGAACAGCATTGTGGTGTAAATGGAAAAGGCCATGTAAACATTTTACCGGGGTTTTCAGTTTCTTTCAGTTTGCTGGGTTTTAGTTCAGACAGTAATGTAGAAGAGGGTGGAAAAAAGTGGTGTTGATACCTATTGAGCATGAACTATTGCTAATAAAACATGCCATTTTGAATAAAATATACTTTCATTATACTTGTCTAGATATGACCTCTTTTTGTTGTTGTGTACATTTCAGATTTCCTTTTATAAATGTTAACACTTAGAAAAAATAAGATCAACATAGCAGGTGTCAGCCTAATCATCAGTCATAACTTTATGTCCACATTTTCTGGTAGATGGATTTTGACTATTAATTTGGTTTTGTATGTTTTCTCTATGTGATATTTGTGCATTATTAGATGACTAGACTGGCCAAGGCAGACCTGTTACACTTGCCTGAGTCAGGCATTGTTTGCCATGCCACTAAACCTGCCGCCAAGTGAAATCTTCATTGGGGAAATGAGATCGGAGTCTGAACCGCAGAAGATGGACGCCCTGTCTCTGTTTTTATTGTTTTACTTTAATTTCATTTCTTTTTATTTTGTCCCTTTTTTGTTTTGTTTTGTTTTTGTTTTGTTAAATCTCTCTCACTTTTAGCTTGTGAGCTGGTTTTCCAGTTCTTTGTAAATGGTATTCCATTAAGAATTCATAACATGTTGCAAATTTATGGGGGAATGATTAACAGAACTCGACCTTGAGATGAACTAAATTGCCATGCAGTAAGTTAGAGTGCAGTGCTGGGAAGATGCTCAGGGCCTTTTAATTGGTGTTTGTGGGTTGAGGTACATTTTGATCTTCAAACATTAAAACGCTTACTGGAATCATAGGAACATTTTTTGATGGGCTTGGTGCTTATTATTTTCCCCAAGTCTACATCTCTCATAAAACCAACTGATGGCTTCTAATTTTTATCCTTCCCCTAGAACTATAGGCATATAAAACCAGCAAGGAAAATTAAGTACATTTCTTTTAACAATCTGAAGGTAGGGGGAGGTCTTTGACTTTTATTAGCTTGGTCTTTAAGAAGCCTTTTGTTGCCTCTGTGGGGAATGGATATCAGAGAAAACTATTGGTTATTTATTTGCATGCATGTTTTTTTGTTTTTTTGTTTGCTTGAATTTTTTTGTTGAGAATTCTTCAGAGGTTACTAGCTTTTTACATGGATTCTGAAGTCAGGACTCACAGTAGCGTGAAGAGATGTTTCCCTCAGTTTTCTTTGAAGTATAGTTTGGGGAAAATGATAAATGCTTACGTGTTTTATACTTCTATATACTCTGGTAGAATGTTAGAGGATAAATTTTATTTTGGAAATAAAGCAATGGAACTTTTCTTAAAATATCTTTAATAGAATAAGACAGAAATAATATTCAGCTTATAGTTATTGATTTTTAACAGTTTGTTGTCATGAACAGCAGGGAGAATCTGATAGCCTGCTGATATTTAAGATAGAACTGAGGCCTCACAGTACTAAGTAATGAGCTTGGCTTATGATTGTCTGTGTAGCCTCTGTACTGTATGAATAGCTGGATTTGGTTACTGACAAATAATATTAAACTTACAACTCTTTGAGGTACGTAAATTAGGGTAATGAAGCATAGAGTGCCCACCTCAGGACAGCAGTTACTCATCAGATGTGTTCAGGTTTTAAACCTTAAAAAATACTCTATATTTCTAATAGATAAAATGAATGTGATAATTATAAATAGTATAGTATATGTGACATATATAGATGTATAGTAATAGTGGTAACTGATAGTTCATTGTTATTTGATATCTTCAGTAAGGCCTACCTTGTTATCATTCTGCATGTTATGAAATTTGTTCTCCAGAAGTTAAAGTAATAGCCTCGTTTTTGAAATTAGTTAAATTAAATTAAGATGCTGTAAAATTAGAAAGTATGCATTTGCCAAAACCACTAAACTAATTCTAATTTTCTTTCTATAGATAAGCTATAACCATTATCTAAAGTTTTAAATTCCAACTTGAATTCCATCCATCCTTAGAGATCTTTCCAGAAAAAGTTGTTTGGAGATTTCTCTCTTACATCTGGTTATATTAAATAGGATTTTACCACTAAAAGCAGGCATAATAATTTTAAAAACTTGCCATATGTATTTCAGTCTTTGTGATTTTTTTAAAAGTACAGTTTTAAGATATTCTTAATTGATAATAGAAATGGTTATTTATATATGCAATCAAGTTTGAGAAATATATATATTTTTGCTAAGAAATTAGAGGAAATGTGAAAGTTTTAGTTTGTCAGGTTTTTTTTAATTCAGAAACTAAATATGGTAGGTCATGAACTTCAAAGTAAATTTTTCATTTTTTAAGTTGCAGGCATTTTTCTTCACTTCTAAAATGATTTTAGTTTGTTAGAAAGTTACAGACTATAAGAAAAGCATTTTTAAGTACTAGTTACTATTATTCAGATAAGTATACATAAATTGCATCTGAAAGTTAGTAATTTAAGTTTTCTGAGACTAGGGAAATGTTCAATCCCATGAATTTTTTTTTATCAGTTGCCTAAGGATCTTTGGGATTGGATTCTTTCTGGCATTACTAATGTTGGTGTGAGGTGCCTTTTTGATGAATGGGTATGGACCATTGAAGCTGATTGCATGTTCTAGTTTCCTGTTTCTTTTGTTTATCTGAAATTGAGTGGAGTCATGGAGAATTTGTCAGAATTGTCTGCTCACAGTAGGTAGCTTCAGTAACAGGGTAGAGACACTCATTTTGGAGCAAATTTCAATTCGCACATATTTGTTTTTTTCTTTTTCTTTTTTTTTGACTAATTTGGTTATTTGCCATTTCTGGGGATTAAACTTTAAAAAATGTTCTTCTTTTCTGTATCTGATGTTCTGTGTGCTATTAGTGACGCAGCCAACACGAACGGTTGTCATGTGTAACACAACTTTCGATCACCGCGAAAACAGCGTCCTGGGAAAGCGTCCATGCTTGATATCGTTTGGTTCATGAACATTAAGTTTCCAGTACAGGTGACCCATAGCTCAAAGTGTTAAATAATTGTCTACATTATTCAGTTTTTAAAAATAATATTCCATTAATGAGATTGTTAGTCTTTGAAGTTTTGCTCACTTTTGTTTTTCCTAATAGAGCAGGATAAAAGGAAAGACTTATGTTCTTATTTGTTTCTTTGTACGGATCTACTAGATAGATTCATTTATTATTATTATTTTTTAAGTGCAAGGGTAATTGTAAAATCATAGTGTAAAGTTGGTGTGGTGTTTCTGCTCTCCGTAATATTTGGAACTTGCCTCTGCAGGTAAAATCCCAGAGGAAGCCAAAGCCCTTTCTTTACTGGCTCCTGCTCCAACCATGACAAGCCTGGTGCCTGGTGCAGGATTGCTTCCCATCCCGACCTCCAGCCCTCTGACGGCAGTGAGTAGTGTAAGTCCTCTCAGTGAGTGAGCACTGACTGTAAAAACTGGTGAGGAAGGAAGAAGTTAGTTTCACTTTGTTTTAGTGACAACCATCCAAAGTCCATACATAAAAATTTACCCCACATCATCTTACTTGAGCTTGTTTTGGGGATTACTCTGAAATAATTGGGACTTGTATAAATTTGAGGATTCAAAAAGGGTTATTTGTTAGAAAAATCATTTACAGAACTTGATGCTTTAGATAGAAGATGAAACAAGGTTTGACAAACACCTGAGATTTTTCTGTGTAGAATTAAACATAATTAATATCTTGTGATTTCTTAGTAAAAGAATGATTTAATCATTACTGGGCTTTTAGTTTTTGCCTGAACTATCCAGTCATACTCCTTTTAAAGGAGGGCCATTCGACAGGTAAGGACTGTGACTAGTGTTTCCTAGGGAGCACACAAATTTTGTGACTATGATGGTCAGTTTGTCCTGATTAAAGAAGTGGTTTCTGAAACTTTGAATCTTGCCCAGCATTCTTCTGCTGGAGACCTGCACTATGATCCATGGAGCGACATGATCCCCNGCCAAATGGTTTTCTCCTTATGTAGCCCTGGCTGTCCTGGAGCATTCTCTGTAGTCCAGGCTGACTTTGAACTCAAAAGATATCTGTCTGCTTCTGCCTCCCAAGTGCTGGGGTTAAAGGTGTGTGCCACCACTGCCAGCTTTTGCAATTTTTTTTTTCCTCGAAATGATTTTTAATTGAACTTCTGTGTTTGAGGAACCCATGCAGGTCAATTTGGCTGCAGCATAGTGAGGAGAGAGAACCAGGTGTAGGGGTGGATAGGGTACTGACTTTGTAGGGCTTTTTAGATCATAGAAAGGCATTTGGATTTTATTTTTAACTTGATTAGACTCTAGCATGTTTTTCCAAAGAATAAGACTGGCCACTATGACAAGAGTAAATGACATTGACTTTTCATCTTTAGGAAGTGCTTTTATTTAATAATTGTTAAATCTTGGTCATTTACAATATATTTGTATATATTGTTAGTTAATCAGTTTTATGGAGTAGCACAAGGAGAAATGAAAGTGGTTGTATTTTTTCCTTGAAAAAAATCTTTTCTGCCAAATGCAGAGAATGTTTTCAAGTCCTGAGATCTTCTATCTCTTCTAGTTTAAATATACCTTAAAATAAACATGTTTCCTAATACTTGTTCTGAAGACTGATTTTATGAACGTTCTAGAGATGACTTGGCAATTGAGAGCACTCACTGCTCTTGCATAGGACCTGGGTTTGCTTCTGAGGACCGTTGTTGTGCGGTCCTTACAGTCTTCTGGAACTCCAGTTCTAGGGGATCCAGTACCTTCTTTTGGCACCTTTGTGGTGCACATAAATATACACATAAACATAAATGTTTAAAAATTCATAAAAGATGATACAATGTTTTTTGGTTTGGGTTTTTTTTTCTGTTGTTACACCTGTGTGCCACCTTGATTGACTTAAGTTTTTCATAATAAAATTGGATTTAGTAGTACTGATCTCTTGGTGTTGATAACAAGGATTATTTATGAATTGATTCACTTAGTAATCGTGGACACATACTCTAGAGTAATGACAAACTTTTTTTTTTTAAATATTTATTTATTTATTATGTATACAATATTCTCTCTGTGTNTTGGAAGAGCAGGCAATGCTCTTAACCTCTGAGCCATCTCTCCAGCCCCTAATGACAAACTTTAATCACATGGTGCACGTATTTCCAAGCACCTCCTGCCCTGTTTCAGTACTCATGCTGCAAACAAGTGTGATTGTAGTTTCTTTTAAGATTTTTGATTTGAAGTTTTGTTCTTTTTCTTTCAGTATGTGATTTTGCTCTTTAGTTTCCCACACACAGTGCTTTAAAAAAAAAAGCTCAGTCCTTAATGATGAAAATGTAGAAAAGCTTCAGAGTTATTTTGCTGACCATGTATGCTTTCTGTGTTAACATGTATTGACTGAGGGACCATCAGACAGAAAGGCACTGTACTGAATGTTTGATGGACAGGGGTATTGTGACTACAGGCTCTTAGAAACTTTACCTCTTTTCTACAGTGTACAATAATTCTGTTTATTTTATGGAAATCACAGAATGCAGCTACCTTGAAGGTTAAAAATTAGTGTTCATTTTTAGTGTCAGTTTAAAGGTAGTTAAAAACATTGTTATTAAAAACTAATGTGATTTCACGCTTAATAATTGAGATATGTGTAGCTTAAAGCAAGGGGTCCTTTTATATCTCCCATTCATGATGAGTTGATCTACTGGTAGCAAGATGAAAGAACAATACTTGGAACACTACTGAAAACTGCCTTATGGTTTACTTTTGTTTTTTTATAGCTTGGTGTTTCACTTAGCAGTTTGGGAGCCATACCGGCAGCAGCACTGGACCCCAATATTACAACACTTGGAGAGATTCCACAGCCACCACTCATGGGAAATGTGGATCCTTCCAAAATTGATGAAATTAGGAGAACAGTCTATGTTGGAAATTTGAATTCGCAGGTAACTAGGAAGAAACTGAGTGGCACTATCTACTTATTCATTCTTCTTATAAATTCTGTTGATAAAGTATTTACTTATTTTTAAATTTTATTTTTATTAGCGTATCTTATATAATAGGTTTCATTATGTTTTCATGCATGCATATATTTTGATGGTTTTCATTTTTCCCATTATTCTCTTGTGACTCCCTCACCCCATTGGTCCCCTTTCTCCTCCCAGCTAGTCCCCCTTCTACTCTCATGCGTATCTTGTGACACAGGAAGTGTAATCAGGATCTTAAAGGAGCATAGGTAAGGGGCCGTTGACAGGAGCCTGGGAACCTTGCCAGTGGCCCTGTCACTAAAGAAAAAGTACTTCCCTCTCCCTATAAGCATTAGCTGCTTTATTTACCTGATTTTAAAAAGAAAAAAAGATTATACTGTATTAAAGTGTTACTCTGCTTCCTCAGACAACGACAGCTGATCAACTACTTGAATTTTTTAAACAAGTTGGAGAAGTGAAGTTTGTTCGGATGGCAGGTGATGAGACTCAGCCAACTCGGTTTGCTTTTGTGGAATTTGCAGACCAAAATTCTGTACCAAGGGCCCTTGCTTTTAATGGAGTTATGTTTGGAGACAGGCCACTGAAGTAAGAAATCTTCAACAAAGAAATTTTAATGGCTTTGAAAAAGTTGTAACATGTTTGATTTAATTAAGGCTTTAAAAAGAATAGTTATTGGCAATTTGTGGATAGGAAGAAACTATTAAGTATAAATGAAATGCATGACACCATAGCATGTTATATTTGAAGACATCTCTTCTGTGTTTAATATCTAGTTAGCCATTAACTCTGTATATAATACATAATGGCTTCAGGTATTTTTCTGTATAGTTCTGTAAGTCATGTTGGTTTTGTGAAGATTGCAGATTAAGGGCAACTTGTAATCAAACTGCAGAACTTCTTGTAATAAGAATTTTGGTGAATTCCAAATCTATGAAGAAAGTAGTGTTAAGGGGCTGGAGAAATGGCTCAGCTGTTAAGAGCACTGACTGCTCTTCCAGAGGGTCCGGGTTCAATTCCCAGCACCCACGTGACAGCTCACAACTGTCTGAAAATCCAGTTCCAGGGGATCTGACACCTTCACACCAATGCACATAAAATAAAGATAAATAAATCATAAAAAATTAAAAAACAGAAAGTAGTGTTAAGTATAAGTGTTTTAAATCAGACATTGTGACTTAATCTGCTCATGTCCATCCCTGTTGGTAAAAATTATATATCACTTTTCAGATACTCAAGACCAGAAATTATGTATTTCATACAGATTATTAAAGTAAATATGGGTTTGAGTTTTATGTTATCTCTTAATTAATAGTTTGATGGGATTTTACTCTTAAAAGATAAGTCACTGTTATATGCTCAGTCTTCTCAGTGCAGAATGGGTAAATAGACAAAGCAGGTGTGTCTGTATGTGTCACAAGAGTCACCTTACCTACTAGGGGAGGTTTACCAGATGCCTTTCAACTCTGAAGCTATGCCTGACTCAGATATGGGACAGTATTGAATAAAATGGTCATGTAGTTAGCTTCCCTTTCATTCTGTTGGGGTATGCAGGTTATTAGCAGAATCTAATTAAGAATAGAAGTGTTCCATGACTGGTGTTGGTGGTACACACCTTTAATCACAGCACTCGGGAGACTGAGGCTAGCATGGTCTACAGAGTGAGTTCTAGGATAGCCAGTTCTGTGCAGTAAATGATGACTCCAAAAACCCAGCAGGGTTGGGGGAGAAGCGGTCCATTTTAATCCTGGTATCAGCATTGTTATTTTTCTAAGGTATATGCAAAAGCACTTGTAATTGTTTATTGTAATTCAGTTGTCTATTCAATTGTTGAAGTTAGATAGACTTCAGTTTTTCTTACTTTTTTTCTTTGCTTAGCAAGAACTGATGGTAGGTGTAGATGAGCGATTAATAATGGTTTTCTGAGATTGCTGTTGGCTATTCTGTATTTAACTATTTTATTTCCTTATGTGCTGTTGCAATACCCTCAGGTTTATAAATGTGTATATCATACTAACAATTGTTTCATGTTTTATAAACTATGGTGTGTTTGTGATATACTAATATTTTTAATTTAGAATAAATCACTCCAACAATGCAATAGTAAAACCTCCTGAGATGACACCTCAGGCTGCAGCTAAGGAGTTAGAAGAAGTAATGAAGCGAGTACGGGAAGCTCAGTCATTTATCTCAGCAGCTATTGAACCAGGTAAGGCCACAGTGTTGTTGTATAGTCAGAAAGAGTCTTAGGACTGGAAGGAATTTTAGGATTACACTGCTCAGTTCCTTCACTGTACAAATAAGAAGACTGAAACTCAAGAAATAGTAAGTGGATTATTCAGAATAAGTCAGCACAAACCGACTTTTCCCTAATACTGAGCTGACGCACTTTAGCTTAGTGAGTTTTCTATGGCAACAAGTCAGTGTTGAGGTTGGTTTGCTAGAAACAGTATGAGTGTTATAAGGCCAAAAAGGAAAGAAAAAATGTGTAAAATGTTAAAAATAGTCAGCTTGACTTTCCCTCAAAGTTTTAATTTTAAGACAAGAGAAAGGGCATATGATTTCAAAAAACACACTCAGTCTTATAAGATTAAAGGAAAACTGACTCATTTTGTGTTGCTAAGTGCTGTAAAAATCCACTCTAAAAATGTCTATGTGATTTAGCTTTAATTAGATTTCCTAAATTCACACTTGGAATTTAGCTTCAATTCTAATAAAATAAATGCAGGAAGGTCTTAGCTTCAGTGTCCTAGGAATTGCAGACATGTTTTAATCGTACGTTATGGCAGCAACAAAATACTACGAACAGCTGTTTATAATCATCTGGTTTATATGTACTGCTGCAGGGTGGCTGCACTCAACGAGTTTATGCAATGACTTTCTTGGATGTTTCTGAAGGATAATTGCACAGGAGGAGGATGTACAGAGAGTAGGCCCCTTGCACTATATGTGGTATATTCCACTTGTGCCTAATTATTAACTGGGATCTTTAATTGTTCTGAGCTTACGCTGCAAAGTGGTTTTTTCCTCCCAGAGTCTGGAAAGAGCAATGAAAGGAAAGGCGGTCGATCTCGTTCCCACACTCGCTCAAAGTCCAGGTCTAGCTCAAAATCCCATTCTAGAAGGAAGAGATCACAGTCAAAGCACAGGTGAGACTCTCTACTATCAATGCTTGATGTTTTATTGGTTTTGTATTCCAAATAGTTAAGATGTCAAAGTATTAGAATTCACAAATTTTCATTAGTGTTTGCTTACCTGGTAGTATGCTTACTGTTAGCTAATGCTCTACCAATAGTGGTCTAGTTATGGGTACACCAGTTACTGCCCTGCCCATTTCTTGCTTTATGTTCAAAGGAAAGAAAGTTTATCAAATTGGTTCTTTTCTCTTTGTTTGTTTGGTTAGTTTTTGAATTTTTGAGACAGGGTTTCTCTGTAGCCCTGGCTGTCCTGGAATTTGCTCTGTGGACCAGGCTTGTCTTGAACTCGGAGATTGGCTTCCACCTCCCAAGTGCTGGGATTAAAGGCATGTACCAGTGCTGCCCAGTTCAAATTGTTTCTTAATTTTTCATATTTTAAATCTTTAATTTTAGAAGTGTTTTTCGTATTTGCATATGTTTTGTACTTGATTTTTTTGTAAGCTACCCTTTCACACATACTTAGCAGGAAGTGTTTTCATTGTACATTCTGAGAAAAGCTAATGCCAGAGCAGTGCTCAGGATCTCCAGTCACTCTGCTGCCCAGGCGCCAATGCCGTCCTTTTCTTAAATTCTGTTTCTCTTAGTTTTGATCAAAAAACCTTCTTTTTTCTTTTATGTAATTGTATTGTGTTTGGTGCAAAGGATACCTCAGCGTGCATATTGCAGCCTGTCCTGCTTGGAACCCTGCCTGTCTTAGGGTTTCTATTATTGTGAAGAGACACCATGACCATGACAATTCTTTTTTTTTAAATTTTTTTAATTTATTTATTATTATTATTAAAAAATTTCCACCTCCTCCCAATTC
>LOJH01037685.1:10919-22720 GCA_001685095.1 Ellobius talpinus | reverse complement strand
TTCTTTATTAACCAATGAAAGTGACACATAAGACAGATGACCCTCCTCCATCAGACCTGATTATGTTTCCTTATAAAATAGGCCTCTAAGAACTTTACACACATGGTAAAGAGTTACCTCTAAGGACTTTTATTTACCATTAGTGATTATCTTAGCTAAACTGTTTATAACTAGGAGGGCCTTTTGAAGACATCGGTTTACAGTGTTTTAAGTTCATGTAACAGACACATGCTGTGTAACATAAACATCGCTGTGATTGCGCTGTGACTTCTTGCTTCCAGTATATTCTTTGTTGCAGATTTTTCCCTTTTTTCAGACTCCTTTCCTACCTCTGCAATTTGATAAATTTAAAATTAATATTCACAGTGATCGAATGAGGATTGTTTTAAACTTGAACCACAAATCATCACATGGATAGAGTAAATAAGTCAGCGGCTTCTTCATCTTTAAACCTTTATACCTTTATAAAAATGTAGTGGTATTGGATGCTTCTCAGTAATAATTATCAATATAATACTAAGAACTAAGAACTAAATCATAGTTGGTAATAATCAGGATATATTTGCTTATTGTGTGATTAAATGCCAGTTTTTAACTTCCAGTACCTGCCAACATACATAAAGATAAACATAAATTAGAGCATGGAAATGCATAAATGTCATCGGGAAGTGTCGAGGTTTTTTTTCAGGATAATTAAATACATGAAGGAATACTAATACATTACAGAATTTTCATTTCTTATTTATAGCAGGAACAGAGTATAGACACATAACTTGGCCTTTATAATTTCCCCTAACGTTGTGCCATGGCTGTGGGGAATAGGTCAATATTCTATAGTAGTAAACACTGTTCAAGATAAGTAAAAGTAAGAAATGTGAAAAATCAAGTAGATACTCCATATTTATTACTTGTAAGCACTGTTATTAGCTATAACAAACTTCATTTTCCAGAATACATAATACTAAAATTTGTACAGTAGCAGACAAACAGCATTAATAGAGAAAAATAAATGTAGCCCATTTCCTAAAGACACTGAAATATGCTGCATGAGGGATTTTTAAAGTTACAAGGGACATTTGAAGTAGAAGCTTATTTTTCTCTTAGTCACCATCTTCATCTTGTCTTGAGGAAATGCAGGTATGAATCAGCAGCCTTATTCATTTTAATTTAAATTAGAAACTGCTGCCTGGCCTAAAATTGACTTCCAGTTTTTCTCCTCTGAGATATTGACTGAAAGAGATAAACTAAATTTTGTAGTGACTCAGTTATGGTATTTGGAGATGACATGTCCTTAATATACTTGATAATTTTGTGTAGCCTGACATTACTTTGTTGCTGTACAGTGTTGAAAGCACTTCTTGGCCAGGCATTTAGATTCCTGTAATGATCTTTGAAGTAGAAAATAGTAAATCTCCTATAGAGATGTAACATTAAGTTTCCGTAAAATTAAATGACTTGGCTGCTGAATAACTGAATTAAAACTCATGTCAGAAGAGATCACATAATCTCAAGGTTAGGAATCTGAGCCTTAAAGCTGAAAGGTCACATCAAATTTGAATTGTAGCCTTTTCTCTTTGTACCCTTATACAATTGTGTAATTCCTTTGGGTCTAAACTTTGCTAAGTAAGGATAGTAGAGTTACTTATAGGGTAATGTAATGGCTTGATGAATCTTTACACCATAAAGCAGTTAGAATATACACGATATTATATCATTGTATTTGTTTGTGTACACACACACATGCGCACACAAACACAATATATACATGTAGACACACAGTAAACAGTCATTAATTGTTATTGATTAATGTCAATTCAGCTTTCAAATTCTAAACTGCTGTTATTTGATCAGAGCTGTTAGCTTTAGTGAGAAGTGTCTAAGTAAAATCAGTCCATGAAAAATACTGAATTCCTGGACTGCTGAGTTGAGGTATATGCTATGATAACACTTCCATTCTAAGGAAAAAGAGCCTTGGTTTTGTATGTATCAAAGATCTTTTCCATCCTCTTTTTTGTTCCCTCTACTTCACCTCATGGGCCTCACTCTTACCCATCATAGATTAGGTTTGTTCACGGTGTTCCTATGTCAGTCCTACAGAGGAGTTGGCCATAGAGATCCATGTATGTACTAATTCTCTCTCATGCCAGTATTGCTAGGGAAACAAAATGTATTATGCCATGAACTGATGGAATAGACCAGGGTGTTTTGTCTTAAAGTTGCCATCCTAGTTCGTAGGAGGCTGAAACAGAATTGCCATGCATGAGTTGAGGACTTTCATGGCTACATGGTAGACATCATCTCAAGAAAACAGCAAAGAATAAAAATTCAAAGAAAAGAAAAATATGAATTTGGGGGAACATAGAAATAAAAATATCATTTAAAAGATGGAGTAATGGCACTCTAATTTTTCAGAACAACATGGCTCTGGCAGTCAAGCTACCAATGACCTCATGGCAAACAGGTGGGTGTGGGTCTATAGCTACTCAACCAATGATACATATTGTTCAAACATTCATTTTACACTTGATTCATCAAATGTTTGTCTCTTATAGTTATACAAAATGGGAAAACAGACCCAACTGCATTAGTGACCTTTTTACTCCATCAGTAAGGTGCAATTTATTACACATCTCCTTTTAGAGAATATACATATTGCTAAAAATACTAAAAAGTTATTCAAAGTTATATTTTTCTAAGTATGACATTTAAGTAAAATATTTGTCAATCACTCCTTGATTCTTCTATGATAGCTAAAATACCTTTTATGAAAACACCCAATTGCAATCGCAGTGGTGGCTAAATTAAAGGATTGCTCTTTTTTTGATTTACTATAACTAAAATTTTAACAAAAATAATTGTATGTTTTTAGTCAAAGCTTATTTCACGTTCTTTCTCATTATACACCTGGTATTGATTGTTTTATGTTTAATATTGAAGCACAGGATTAAAAATAACATTAACCAGCTCATAGGCATGCCCTTGAAACTGTACTCATGTGAAGTAGGAATAGTATGTCTGGGTCCCATTTAAGCACAAAAGCTTCAGCTCCAAGAGCTTTGGACCTAGAAGATGCAGAACTGCATAACAGAGTGAGAGCCAGGTCATGTGCTCTTTCTACCATTGCATATGCATGTGTGTGCAGCCAAGACCTGTGCACATGTGGATTGTGAGTGTGTGTACTTTGCAATAAGAATCTATGCTGAGAGCTCTGCCTCCTGACAAGAATTATACAATTCATAGTGAAATTTGGTAAAGAATAGATGTGCAATATCTGTTTCTATAAAAGCAAACAAATATGTGCAATGGTCTACCAAGAAAAATTATCAATGTTTGTAAAACTGTACTCAAAACATTTGTAGTTTCTTCAGGTTGTAACAGTTTTCCTATCATCAGGTTGTATTTCTGCAGAACCTTGCATACATATCTATTGCCCTAAGATTAAAATTAAAAGTCCAGAAGATATAAAATTAACAAAATAGCTAAGTACAACAGGTTACATTGCCAAGTATGGCCTGCTTAAAGAGATGACTCTTTGGGTAAAGTCACATATTGCCAAGTCTAAAACCCTGAGTTGAATCTCTGAGACTCACATGGTGGAAGGAGAGAACCTACTTCAGCAGGTTGACCTCTGACCTTCATAAGCACAGCACAGTATACATACCCACCCATCAACACACACATACACATCTCTCACCTCCAACATAGACACAAACAAATAAGTATAAACACTTAAATAATAACGGAAGAAGTAGTGGAAAAAAACAAATAAGTCACCAAGAAAACATTGCCATTCACTTAAAAGCTATATTTGGTAATTCTAGAGTCTCAGTCAATGTAAACAAATTTCATTTATTTAGATAAGAGCTCAATTTTTAAATTTATAATTATATTTTAATTTATAATTATAATTCACAACAGTTAATTGTGTATCTTCCTCCATTTCCCTCCACCTTATACTTGGAATAAGACCTCCCGCTGAACCATGAGTCTGCTATGCTGGCTGGCTATCCCATCCCAGAGATAGTCCCATCTCCAATTTTCCATTCCTAGGATGGAGGTCGAACTCCTATCTTCATGCTTGCACTGCAAGCACTCTACCAGCTGGGCCACCACTTAATTTCTGAAGTTGTTATATGGCTATCATTTCTTAACTTTATCATCTAGCTTGAGAAGTAATCAGGTATGCCTGATAATTCTCTGACTTTTGAGTACACTTTCACTTCCTAGCTGTGAATTAATGGTACTTCACGGGTTCTTTCATACTTGAATGATTCTAATGTCTTTAGAGAATGATAGTGTATTATGCATTTTTTAAAGAACATAAAATTAAGATTGACTCCACAAATTTAATCTAATGCTAATCTGATGTCTTATTTATTAAACTTTGTGTAAATAGAACCATGCTGCCAATTAGTGTTGAACAACGTCAGAATTCAGAGAGAATGTGTATTTGAATGTTTATCTCAAGGACATTGAAGTAATCTTGCTAGCCTACACATGAATTTTAATGTAACTTATTTTGCAGACTCTGATGTCTTAAAATACTTTATACACCTATTTCTTGATGTGTTTTTAATATTTTCTAAAATACTGAATTTTGAACTTTCTGTCATATCTGCTTGTCCTATGCCCATAAGGAATATAAAATGTTTAGTATCATTTTGTTTATTATATCTAAAATATACTTACAGAAGATTCTTATGTATATACCCACCAAATGTATTTAATAGATGTGTGCACATATGGGAAGAGGTTAAATTCTTATAAACCTTTAGTATTATCCTATGAAAGAAATTTTTATATGTTGATTGCCATTATTTTGATATTTCAATTCACATGGACATAAACTAGTTTTGGAAATTGATTTTGTAGCTGTCTAGGTACCATCAATCTCTTTCACTTAGTTTTTAAATTTTACTGAAATTTTTATTATACTGTGTTTGTTCATTTATAAAAAAGTGCATTAGATATATTTTGATGTCATATTAATAACACACAACCAAGAATCAATGGCAGCTAAAGATACCCTTTTGATTGTGGAGAGAAATCAAAACTCATTAGTCAGATATAAAAAGAATTTGAGAAGAAAAATAAAGTAGTGTCATCTTGTATTTAGATTTTAGAAGATAGATTTCTGGGTTAGCTCTGCATGGATCACAACGTGATAATTATGTAGCAGAGCTGTTTTCTAGAAAGAACCAGTGGCCTCACACCTACCCTTGTGTAAAGCTAATAGTGGTTAACTCATAAAGGTGCACAGAATCCTTTGCAGGACACAGAACTTGAAGAGTGAAGCTATTGTCCCTTGAGTTCTCAGTGCTGGCACATAAAAATAGGGAGTTCTAGGCAAGGGAACTGATGTAAGGACACATCCCAGTTAAAAGTCTTTTCTCTGGTCTGGAGAGAGGGCTCAACAGTGAAGGTCATTGCTGCTCTTGCAGAGGACCTGGTTTGGATGATATCTGGTGTCTCACAACCATCTGTAACTCCAGCTTCAGGGGTTACAAGGCCCCCTAATTCATGAGTTAATTTTAATTAACAAATTCTCATTTCTTTAGCGAAAGTCAGGTGATTTGTGTAATGGTTGCCCCAGGTAATCTGGAGGGAGTGTGAAATATGTACGGACCTGATACATACACGTACCAAGTGTTTGGTAGGCAAACACTTGGCCATAGGAAGTAGTTAGATTTGGATTTTAGGGATTCTTGAGGAATATATTAATGTAAAGATGTTGGAGTGTCATGAGGAGGAGAATGTTCTAGATGAGCTCTGTCTCCCCTTCAAGAGGAACTAGTTTCTTGCCTTCCTGTGAGCTTAGGTAATATAAACAGACACTCTGGTTGTGATAGGAAATGAAAGTTAATACTCTCTTTGTTTAAGTTAAATTCATACTCTCCATGGTTGAATGTCTTTGATAAAGATATTGCTGCTCTCTCTCTAAGTTAGAATTAAGGCTTAGATAGCCTTTCCTTCTGTATTTTCTAAAACCACTTTATCTTAACTCACTTGTGTGTATACATATATATGTATATATGCATATTTATCTTTAAATATATCTTTATATGTATTTATAGAATTAAGAATTAATAATCCAATTAATAACATAAATGAAAATGATAGTAAATATATTCAAATCTAAGTTGATTAAAATTCTTAAGCACTTAAATTTGAGAATTTTGGCAAGTACAGTCAGGGACTGGAATAAATGAAGTAAATAGAAATAATGCCAATTAGAACACTGGGAAAACCCCAGTATTCAGTCATCTAATAGAGTGTTTAATGCCCAAAACCATGATATTGTGGTATATTTTACATCGACATGCTAACTTCATTTGATTACTTTAAATAATCTTTTATTTCACCAGGTTTTTTTTACAATGCTGTGTGTGAAAGCTTTTTGTTTTATCATGTTTATTTTCTATGTTCTGTGGTATTTATACCCATTAATTGGGGTGGTTATTTTTGAATAGCATTTTTTTCTCAGTTTCCTATAACTTGTGGTCTGAGCATTGTCTAAGGATCATAAATTCCACAATAAAAAAGCATGCTGTATTTGGACTTCAACTGTATTTTAAAATCAAATTTGGCATTAAGTTTGAAATGTTCTGATTATATAAAGTACCCACATTTAATTAGTATTAATCACATTTAATCAGTTATAATCAGTATTGTCTGTGACTCAATATTTTAAAATGTTCTATTTCAAAGTAAACTTAAGAAAATATTTCTTTAAGTAATTAAATATGAGTACCTAAAGTTTAATTTTTAAAATATCTCTATTTAAAAGTTTGATCAGGTTGAAAATCTTACAAATTTTCTTACATTTCAGAAAAAATTCTGTAACAACTGTCAGAGTTCAAAGGTATGTTGCTTTAGTGAGTTTTTGGAGGGAGATATGACTCATTTTTAATTTGTGAATTATGATATATGGAAAAATATTTTGATGAAGATTAAAGTGATAAAAAATTAAGACCTTTATATACTCCCCGAAACAAAAGAACAAGCACTCTTTGTTTAACTGAATATTTCATACTACACAAAATGTGTGTTTGATATTTCTCTTACTGTCAGAGAATGACTACCATGTGGAATGTAAGCCAAGATGTGTAGATGGCTCAACACTAGCAACTGAGAGACAGTTTTTCTACAAGTGAATTGAAAGACAAGAGTATATGTATATGCATGCCGAGGCAGAGTTTTACCAAGTTGAGCTACCTCACTAATTTACAAGAGGCTGGAAGGGCTTGTATCCTTACTGATGTGTTCTGTAGAGACTAATGAAAGGGGGCTTTGTCATTGACACTAGTTCATAATCAGTGTTCTGGGCACTGGAGATAATTCTTATAACTTTAAAATTTAAAATTTTCTGAGTTTCAATTAGTAATCCCAGCAAATATGCAGTTGATGCAAAGTATAACCCTACCTAGATTTATTACATTTAGTGGGACTCTTGATCCCTTTCATTTTAGCGATTTGTTTCCAATGACCGGTTTGAGCAGGAAAACATTAAACTCATTCAAATTGCACCTTGATTTCAAGTGGCAATGAGAGAACCTACATGACGGAGACATTCCTGCCTGTTGGAGTCACTGGTAGATGGTTTAATGGATAGAATAGGAGGCATCATTCATTAATTATCAGAATAAATGCTACACTGAAGCAGCCCACCTCACTGAACCCAATCTAGCCTCTGAATATTCACTGTTAGGTAACGGAAGTATTGAATATGACCATTAGTCAAGCCTCTTTTCAGGTCTTTTCCAATGAGCTAAGAAAATGGAGATTTTGACTTTATTTAAAAACATTCCTTGCATGTGAGACAAAGAATTTCGGGTAACTCGAACCTAAGCTCCGAATCTTTAGCTGAAGATGGACATTGACACACACGTGATGGGTAATTTCAAATCTCTGTGAAATCTTAAAGTGTACCCTTTTATGTCCCAGAAGTGTTGGATCTGTGACTTATGGGCTGTCCAATTTAGAGCTAGAGTGATGCTCTGGACTGAATTGTAGCTGCGGAAGTAGTCCCAGTGGTCTCTGGATGAAAGAGCCAATCAAACGGCTGGTCCCTAATAGCCTTCTAAGAGAAAACTCAAAGAGCCTCATCAGCAAGGCCTTTTACATTATCCTTGGATGAACGTTACCCTGGGGCCTAACTGGCAGCATAGTCTTTACCTTCTCCATTCCAAGGCTTTCTCTGATACAATTCCCCAACTCCCTGAATGTACTCTGCATGTGGAGGGAGGCCTGGATAAGTCTTTTCACAGTTCATATAGCAAAATACAAGAACAGTCGCATTAACTGGTTATAACAAAAGCACTGGTGATTTGGTGAGCTTTCCACCATTGATCTTAAAAGCCATGTGAAAAAAATACACTCTTTACTTTTAATTCCTAGCATATCAATTCAAACCTTCCAAGCAGAAAATTCCATCAAGTGAGATCCATTGGCAGTTAAGTTCAAAGTCGGAGAGCAAATGGAAATCGTTGTAGCATTTCTCATTTCCCCATGGACATGACCACTCACTCCAAATGTGCCACATGATTTACTGTCCCCTGGTGGTAACTGAAGACACTCACTGTAAGGAAATCGGTAGAACACTTAGGGAAGATGAGTATGGGAGGGCTGTTTTACATTTTGGGGGCTCCACTCTGATGTTTGTTTTTTAATTTTCTGTGTTTCTTTTTTTGAGATTAGTTTTAAACTGATGGTTTCATGTCATCTAAACTTAAGCATTTTGGAAGGAGATTAATAACAGCTTCAAAAAAATTTAAGATTTAGTGTCAGGAATATCAAGTATTATAAGACAGGGAACAGTTACATTTGTAATTTAAGATAAGTTTATACAACTGAAAATAATTAGTTATACACAAGAGAAATGACATTTGAGGTATATTCTAAATGTAAAGTGGGCTTCCCTGAGATTTAATTTATTTTAGTACTTAGTATTTTCCTTCATAATTAGGAAAAAGATAATTTTGTATATAAATATTTAAAATATTAAAATTTTCTTTGGCATTAATATTTCTAAACTTGTTCATTTGGTGGATTATATGAACTTCTTAATTGCTATGTATTATATAGTGCATTTTTTTCTGTGCATGTGCATGTTGTTTGAGATAGCTTTAAACTTTAGAACTCATTTTGTAGCCTAGACTTGCTAGGCAGCAATTCTCCTGCCTCCACTTTCCAAGTGCTGGAATTTGCACATATACTCTATCACCTGGAATCTCTGCATGCACCTTTAATGTTAAAATAATTTATACAAATCAACCTTAGTTAATTTTATAATGACTTTCTATTGTAATCTGCTGGCCTGGTCTGTCACCTGGGTACCCTGTTCCTTTAAGAGACAAGCTCCACCCACTCCCAACCTCCCCTCCCCCTTATGCCTAGGAAAGTGGATCTGGCACCTCCTCTTCAACCTGTTCTTTCTTTCTGTCCCTCTTCTGAAGAGGTAACTACTACCATTCTCTCCCCTTCCCCCCTCTCTCCTTTCTTCTCCCCTTCTTCCCATCCTTCCCCTCTTCCCTCTTCCTCCTTTCCTTTCTCCTCCATAACCCACTAAATAAACTCTATACCCAAACTCTCTCTTCATGGCATATCTGTCAGTCTTCCACTTATCAAAACCTCAGGCCACCTACCAGGGAACCTGCCTCTGCCCCTGCACTGCTGAGGCCTCGGATGACCCACTCTTGCCCCTCATGGGACCAGCCTCCAGTCCCTCTTATCTTTATAAATAATAACATTTCCAAATATTAAAATATGCATTAGGAAAGTGGAGCCTGGCAGAAACAACCATCTATTGGACTATTTGTATTCATTTATCACTGACTCCATTCACCCCTTCTTTTTGTTCTTAGCTGCTATTAGTTTTCCTTCCCGTTCCTTTCTCTTTTCTTTCCTCATCCTCTTCCAATTCCTTCCCTTTTTCTTACTTTTCCATTGTGTCACGTGTTGCTATCATTTGTGCTTCTATTACTTAAGTTGGAGGAACTGAGTCTATTCAAAAAGCTGTGTCTATGAAATCAGTGAAAGCATGCAGGAGTATGCATTATAAATATAAAACTGCACCAAAAGTGAAGAATAATGCTCACATAAATATACAGAATTAAAATATGAAAAATTAGTTATGTTTAATATACTAATACAGTACCTAAAGACTGGTGTCAAAGAAGTCAACTTTGTTGGTTGGTAACTGACAAAACTCTTTTCCCATCGAACCCTGATTTCTGTCACGATATTAGGTCATTTTCTGTTTCTTCAGTGTTTTCTCTACTGCAGTATGAAACATGGGGACTCCAAAAAGGAACTGGAAGGGAGTAAAACCAAACATACTAAAATTAAGGATATTTTGAAGACCAAAGCTTAAGTAAATTAATATTAAACATTGTCACATCTCAAATACAGAAATAGCAATTTTCACTTTGAGACTGTGCCTCACTGTGTATCTCTAGTTGGCCTGGACCTTGCTGTGTAGACCTGGCTGGTCTCAAGTTTAGAAGTGTCCACCTACTTCTGCCTCCTATGCTGAGATTATAGGGTGTGCCAACACACCTGACCAAGTGAATCTTTTATTTTAAGTCACACTTCTTCTAACAAGTAATAAGAATACCACACATTTCTATGATTTCTGAATAGTATAATAATGTGGCAGTATTAAGTATACTTTATGGAGTTGTGGCCACATGTGATTAGAAACTCAAATAATATGAGATGTCAAGTAGCTCTTAGTGTAACGAGACCGGGCCTGACTATGAAACCAATGACCAGTGTCATTGCTGTCTCACTCACAATGATGTCAGCATGTACTGGAGAAGCTTCATTCTGGATTGTGAGTATGAAGTGATCCCAGTTCTGTGATCCAAGAAAAATCAAAATTTGCCTGGGTAACGTGATTTCAGAATAATAGAAGATAGTTCCTCAGGGACTCAAATGGTATGACACTTAACCTTTGTTTTATAGTACCTGATAGGTGAGCAGGGAATGTTTTGTCAAATATGTGACATATCTTAAGATAGCAAGAAAGGGGTTTGATTTCAATCTAAGAACTATGGTGTAAAATGTCATATTCTCAATGAGGTAACAAGATCTTTCCTTTCTTTTACTTTTAAAATTTAAATTTTAATAAAGGTTGTTTGCTATAATCAGAGATAGTGTACAGCCTAGAAAGAACATTATTTATATTTAATTTGGGCATTACTTTACTTCAAAGGATAGCAGTGTATTAATTATAGCATTATCTTAATACTCCCATTGATAAAACACAATGTGTCAATCATTTCTAATATTTTAAACTTCATAGAGAACTTAAGAGTTACCTATATTTGATTTTGGATATCTGGATGTTTGGGAAGATTTTTAACAAACCTGATCTTATCAATACATCATCATTAAATTCATTCCATCATTTTGTAGGTATGATTTTGTTTACTAGATGCTAAAAATCTTATATTGAGACCTATGAGAGACTGTTAAGAACCCAGGCACATAATGTATTATCCTCTACACTGGCCAAGCATTTCATTCCTATTAACATAAGTGATCTTCCCTGACAGGACTTCGGCTCAGTAAGCAAAATTCAGGTCTCTGGGACTGCAAGTACAGGACATTCAGATGTAACTGAAATGAAGGACAGTCATGCATAATTTAATCTCAATACATCTGAGAAATGCATTCTTCTGCAATGTGATTGCTTCATGAGCATCATAAAGTGTGCTTACATAACCCAAGGCAGCAACTACATGGGCATCCCTGTTTCACTGAATGTATTAGACTTCAGAATGATACCACTGGGTGTT
>LOJH01037684.1:0-15208 GCA_001685095.1 Ellobius talpinus | reverse complement strand
GTTTCTTTATTAACCAATGAAAGTAACAATAGACAGATGACCCTCCTCCATCAAAGGATGTTTGAGACTTTTGGCTTGGACAGTTTACTGGCTTGTAGAAACATGGGGGAGACTGAGTTAGCGTTGCCCGTGAGATGTCAGAAGAGAAACAACCCTCAAGGATAAGTAAGAGGTCACCAGCAGGGAGAACAACCATGGCGGCCCAGTAATAGAGTCTGCAGTGGAATTTCCCAAAGGGGAGGGCTGGTGGTGACTGAAGTAGGTTGGTAGGGCAGGGACCCGGGGGTAACTGAATGGAAGCCTGTCTGGCCAGGGTCAGGTGGATGAGAGGGGGCGTAGGGAGGGGTTGGCAGAGAAGCAGCAGGGGAGAGGTGGGAGACCGCTGCTCAGAATCCTCAAAGCTCTGGTCTCAGGACCTTGGCCAGTTAGCAGTGAGGACGGTAGAATGCTGCCGGCTTGTTGCTGGCTTCTCGTCTGCTCCAGCTTGCTTGCTTGGTGTTTGTTTTGGGCTTGGGGACTTTGTTGCTGTTGTTTGCAGCAGTCTCGCACAATCTGACCTTGCCTCACACTTCCTATGTAACTGAACATGACTCTGAGCTCCCAGTCTGTGTCCTCCACCTCCTCACTGTCAGGGTGACAGGCAGTGTCACCATCCTTGGTTTCGTTTCTTTTCTTTTTTCACATTTCTGGTTGAGCCCCAGGCCTCACACATGCTGGGCAAGCATCTACCCAGGAGCAGTTGCCCAGCGGCGCAGTTTAGCCTTGCTGTTTAACAGTCTGTTCTCATGGCAATTAATCCAGTTCCTCATGAAAGACATTTATCCATCTTTATAAAATTTAAACATTTGCATTTTTGAGAATTTCATGTATGAGTACTATATTTACGTCATTTCCACCTCTCCCCACCCACCTCTCCCACTGTGTCCCCCTGGCTCCCTCTCAAGCTCATGTCCCCTTCTTCTATAATTGCTGTGTTATACACGCCCTACTGGGTGGTTGTTACTCCTCTGTGTGTCTGCTTATCGCTGAGCACTTGGAGTTGGATAACCTGGTAGGTGGCATGTCCCTGGAGAAGACTGACTCTCCCCCTCTCTGCCATTCATTGCCTGTAGCTCCTCATGTAGGGGTGGGGCCTTGAGAAATCTCCCCTCTCTGACTGCCATGTCCATGGTGTAATTGTACAGGTTTTGTTCGGGCAGCCATATTGTCGAGGTTTGTGGGTGTACCTTCCTGGTCATGTCTCTCAGGCATTACCTAGCAGCAGGTGTTCTGGTCCTCCAGCTCTTACCACCTAATCTTCTGCCTTGTTCCCTAGAGCCTTAGGTGTAGCGGTTTCATTATAGATGTAGCAAATAGGACTGTGCACCCCATGGACACATATTCCCTGCATTTTGACCGATTTTGACCTCCTTCAGTAGCCTCCATTAAGGAGACATCACGGAAGGTAAAATGGTGTAAACGCAGAACCCGTATATGGAATCCTCAAAAGAGATTGTGAATGCAGTCTGCTGTTCTTGGTTGGCAAGTAGATTATATGAGGGAGGAAGGGTGTTAGTCAGAGGACACCATTTTATTCAGCTCAGAAGGAGACATTCAAGAGAGCTATTGTACAGCAAGATAACTACTTAAGAACAATTTATAAAATGGTCGAGGAGGTCTCCTGTGCTGTGTGGATTAGACACATAGATGATTAATTCCGAGTCACCAATAACCCATTAAGGAGAGAAATAAAGGCAAGAGCACATCCACATTGGAATTTTGCTTCATGCTCCCTGTGTCTTCTGTCCTCTGTCTGTCTGTTATATGAGTCTGAATGCTGTCTTGTGACTCTGTTCCTGTGTCTGACCGTTGTGTGTCTGTGTCTGTCTGTCCTCTGTCTGTAGTGTGAGTCTGGATGTTGTTTTTTGACTCCATCCCTGGGTCTGCATGTGTCTGCGTGTCTGTCCGTTGTGTGAGTCTGGATTCTGTTTTGTGTCTCCGTCCCTGTGTCTGCATGTGTCTGTAACAAAGGGCTTTGCTCTGCATGTATCAAACAGCCTAGAAAGCATCACGTGAGGGAGGAACGAGCTACGTCAAAGAAATCTTTAGCTGAGGTTTATGAGGGATTGACTCACTGGCTCTACCCAACCCCAGCTGACCCAGATAACAAACATTTATCAACCCAAATCCATCATGGATATTCATTTTAGAAGATTGCTTTTAACTTCTGTATTTGCTACTTCCATTAGATTCAGGTTAGAATTTCACTGACCATGTGGTAATTCCAGAGGACAAACCATAATCACACCTAAGCTCAGCAGGCTTAGCCAGCCTTTCCCTTCCTCGGCAGGCTCTTCTGAGGGAGAGAGAAGCGGCAGAGTAGAGGCCATTTGCCAGGTGGGTGTTGTGTGGAGATGGAGAAGTGTGTTCTCAGCAGCTCCTGCACAGCGAAGACACTAGACCCCACGGGGGCCAAGGCCGTGTGGGAGCTCGGAGCTGGGAACCAAGGCTTGTCAGCGCTGTGGCAAGGACACTGGGAGACAGGGAGCCAAACTGTTGGCAGATGGCCTCTGGCTCCAGACCGGGATACTAGTTGGTCACCCAGCAGGACCTGGGGGTGGTGAACAGGTGCCGGAGTATTTGATCCAGATACCTACATTCTTTGTCCTGTTAGGTTTCATGACTTCACACAAGCTAGAGTTATCTAGGAAGAGGAACCTCAGCTGAGAAAATGCCATCATCGGATTGCCTATAGGCAAGGCTGTAGGACATATCCTTGATTAATGACTGATATGGGAGGGCCATGCCATGCCATCCCTGGCCTGTGATCTTAAATTGTGTAAGAAAGCAGGGTGAGCAAGCCATGAGGAGCAGTCAGCAGCCTTCTTCCATGGCCTCTGCATCAGGTCCGGCCTCCGAGTTCCTGCCATGACTTCCTTTCGTGGAGGGTGACAGCTGTTAGCTGAAATGAACTTTTCCTCCCCAGTTGTTTTGGTCATGATCTTTATCCCTGCAGTGACTAGAGACCTTAGATGTTGTGCATGGATGAAATCGAATACCATCGGCAGATCCCTCCAGGATCTAGTGCTGCAGTAGCAGTCAGAGTGAGAGTGTTGGGGGAAGAAGTGGTGACTCAGCCCTCAGCTAAACAGACACCTCTCTCTGTCAGCAGATGCTGCTGCGGCTTCAGCAATGGTGTCAGCCTCTGCCCCCTCCGTTTACAGTGTGCAAGCGCTCTCTCTCTTGGCAGAGGTAAATATATACCTGACTCTTGGTCCCTCGTGGAAATGCTTGCGGTCTTGAGTCACTTGGAAGGCACGTGTCCATTCTGGGTGCCGAGTGCACTGTGCTCCTCTGCCTGAGTTCCAGAGTCCAGACCTGTGTCAGCCACCTTTCTGTTTCTACAGCAGAAAATACCCGAGAAACTCATTTTAAAAGGCGGGAAGGTCTGTTTGACTCCAGGTATAGAGGCTTCAGTCCAGTTGGTTGGTTGTGTTGCTCTGAGCTGTGCTGAGGCACAGGCTCACGGTGGGAGGGTACGCAGGTGCACTAACCTTCTGGTGTTCAGGGAGCAAGGACATGCTGCCAGTGACCCCTCTCCTCCTGCTCGGCCTCACCCCTCTCAGTGGAGCCATAGCCTGGCAACCAAGTCCCCCCCACATAGGTCTCTGGGGGACATTCTAGATCAAATTAGAATAGATGTCAGACTGTAGCATGACACAAGTCTGTTTTCTTAACGGCCTCCTCCTTTAGGTCCTGGCTTCGCTCCTGGACATGGTTTACCGAAGCGACGAGAAGGAGAAGGCAGTGCCATTGATCTCCCGCTTGCTGTACTATGTGTTCCCTTACCTGCGCAATCACAGGTGACTGTACCGTGACCCGCATACAGAGATGTGGTCCCCTGGACAGTCCTTGACCTGTCCCTCCTCTTCCCTCAGTGCATACAACGCTCCCAGCTTCCGAGCCGGTGCCCAGCTGCTGAGCTCCCTGAGCGGCTATGCCTATACCAAACGGGCATGGAAGAAGGAACTGCTGGAGCTGTTTTTGGACCCCACTTTCTTTCAGATGGATACTTCCTGTGTTCAGTAAGAGTGCTGTTCAGCTGGGTGGTGGTGGCGCACGCCTTTAATCCCAGCACTCGGGAGGCAGAGGCNAAAACAAAACAAAACAAACAAACAAACAAACCACCTACTCTGAGTCTTCAGTGCTCAGGTTTGTATGGTTCCCAGTGCTGAAATGAAAGTAGGACCTATAGTGTCCCCTCACCTCCTAGTACGTCCCTGTCGTGGGTGCTCATGTTTATAGTGTCCCCTCACCTCCTAGTACGTCCCTTTCATGGGTGCTCACGTTTATAGTGTCCCCTCACCTCCTAGTACGTCCCTGTCGTGGGTGCTCACGTTTATAGTGTCCCCTCACCTCCTAGTACGTCCCTGTCGTGGGTGCTCACGTTTATAGTGTCCCCTCATCTCCTAGTACGCCCCTGTCATGGGTGCTCACGTTTATAGTGTCCCCTTACCTCCTAGTACGTCTGTGCCATGGGTGCTCACCTGAGTCCTGTGTTTGCTGAAAAGATGCCAACCCCTTCAAACTACTGAGTGGCTTTTTATCAAAAGGAACACTGCACGAGATTAAGAGAGCCTGCCATTCGTAAGGAGCATGATGGAAGGTTCTGGTGCTGTTCTGTCCCTGTCCCATTAGTCATGAAATGCTTTACCAGTGTTGAGGTAGTAGATCGCATGGTGGCCCTGGATTCTCTGCCTGACTTCCTCACTCCAAGTTCAGTGTGTGTGTGCACACGAGTGTGCACTTCTGTGTTACAAGAAATTTGATTACACTATGTAACTGTGATTGGTTTAATAAAAACTAAATGTCCTGTAGCTAGGCAGGACTTCTAGGCAGAGAGAAACCTGGGAAGAAGAAAGGCGGAGTCACCAGCCAGACAGGGAGGAATTAGAGAGTAAAAGTAACTGAGCCACATAAAAGAGTGTAGATTTAAAGATAGAGGTTAGTTTAAGTTATAGCTAGTTAGAAGCAAGCCCAAGCTAAATGCTGAGCTTTTATTTTTAAAACTCTCCAAATCATTGGGTTTTTTGTGAGCTGGTGGCCCAAAGAAAAATCGATCTACACTTCTGGGTGAGTGTGGTTACACGACTCTGTGTGTGTGTGTGTGTGTGTGTGTGTGTGTGTGTGTGTGTGTAGCTGGAGGCTAGAGGGTTCACTTCTATTTTAGACAGGGCCTCTCACTGAACCTTAGGCAAGGCTAGCAGCTGATAAGCCCCAGTGGTCCCGTCTCCATCCCCGAAGTGCTGGAGTTGCAGATGTCAATATCTAGGCCTGGCTTCTCCAGAGGTGCCGGGATATGATCTCAGGTCCCTGTGTCTGCACAGATGTGCTGTCACCAGCTGAGTCATCTCCGTAGCTCCGCAGAGTGACTTTAATAGCTCTTAGAAGGGTGTGTTATTTTCTTGATGCTTTTAATCAAATTGTCATTAACTGTATATTTAACTAATTTTGTTTTTTTCATATCCAGCTGGAAGTCCATTATTGACCATCTTCTGACTCATGAGAAAACAATGTTTAAGGATTTAATGAGTAAGTTTCAAATTAATTGTCACACTTCAGGATGGCACCCTCGCAATTAGCTTTTACCATGTCAAACTTTTTTTTGAGATGGGATCTCTCTCTGTAACCCTGGCTGTTCTGGAACTTGGTCCTTAACACAGAGAGTTCTGTGTGGCTCTGCCTCTCCATTGCTGGTATTAAAGGTGTGCACTACCACGCCCTTGCACCCATGAACTTGAGTGACAGCTGGTGAGGTGTGTAGATCTTACGAGGACTAAGTGAGTTGCCCCGCCTGTTAGCAGGCTTTGACTGCCTGTGTTTCACAATGTTGAGAAGAGATGCTGCTGAAAGCCTTTGGGCTATATCTTGACACCTGTCGTTGAAGGTCTTAAGTCAGCCGTAGAAGTTTCTGTCCCACCTGGTCCCATAGCTTTTCAGTCCCAGATAAACACACAAAGGCTATATTAATTATAAACTGTTTGGCCTATTGTTCAGGCTTATTACTAACTAGCTCTTACAACTTAACCCATAATTCTTGTCTGTGTTTAGCCACATGGCTTGGTACCTTTTCTCTGTAAGGCATTCTCGTCTTGCTTCCTCAGCATCTGGCTGACAATTGCGTCTCTGCCTTTCCTCTTACCCAGAATTTTCCTAGTCTGGTCTCCCTGCCTGTACTTCCTGCCTGGCTACTGGCCAGTCAGTGTTTTATTAAACTAATACAAGTGACAAATCTTTACAGTGTACAAAGAGCGTTGTCCTACAGCATTTATTAGGCAGATCTCTGATCTTTCAGGCAGGGTCTCACTCTGTAGCCCTGGCTGGCTCTCAATCCTCCTGCCTTGGCCTCCAAATGCCAATGTTACAGGCCAGCACTGCCATGCCCATCCCAGACCTTTCCTGACTCTCTGACATTGTGTGTCGTTGTTTGGGGGTATCTGGTCCCTCAGGAAATTCTTTTTCCAAGATCCAGCCTTTAGACAAAGTCCCCATTCCCTCGAGCTTGAAAAAAGTTTCTGCTTGCTAAAAAGGGCACCATTCACCTCACCTCTGACAAAAGGAACTTGCAGCTCTTCCATTAACATGGGACTGTGGTGCCTACTGACTTGTCAAGGCCAATGCTAGCCTCTAGGCACCTCAACCACCATCCTCCCCCCATGTCCCCCTCAAGCCTTTCTCCCATTCCCATTTAGCTCTGGAAGTCTTTCCCCTGTCCCTTCTCCTTGCTTTCCCAGGAGACAGCCTTGGCAGTTTGGGATAAACTTTTCCCTTTCACCTACAGAGTAACTGTTTTGTTTTTTTTCCGGGGGGGGGCAGTGGATTAGGTTTGGTGGTATTGGCATTTTGGTTTTGGTTTTGGCATTTTGTTTTGTTGAGAAAGGGCCTAGATCTATGGCCTAGACTTCCTGGAACACATCATGATGTAGTCCAGGCTTCCCTCAAACTTTTTGGGTTTTTTTGAGACAGGGTTTCTCTATGTAGCCTTGGCTATCCTGGAACTCACTCTGTAGACCAGGCTGGCCTTAAATTCACAGAGATTCACCTGCCTCTGACTCCCAGGTGTTTGGATTAAAGGTGGTCACCACCCCACCACACCCACCACTAACCCAGCTCTAACCTCAAATTCTTGGTAATCCTCCTGTCTCAGCATCTTGGGTGATAAGATTATAGACGTGAATCAACATCCTTAGCTGAGATAAGTGGGTTTTTTCTTTTTAAATGTGTACAAGTTTTATTTCTACGTGCTCTCAAAGGAGAGCCAGACTTTTTGAGAGGAGGAGGGGAGCGTCGAGTGGTCTTCTTTCACAAGGCAACTGCAATGTGTTTATTGCAGACATGCAGAGCAGCTCCTTGAAGCTCTTCTCCAGTTTCGAGCAGAAGGCCATGCTGCTGAAGCGGCAGGCTTTCGCTGTCTTCAGCGGCGAGCTTGACCAGTACCACCTCTACCTTCCTCTGATACAAGGTAAGGCGCCTGCCCACAGAAGACCCAGTGCTGGTATTCACGGTGAACAAGACAGACTTGCTGCAATGAAGGCTTCTTGCCACATCCGTCCTGAGGACAAATGCAAAAGGGACCAAACTTGTCCCTTCATACTCACGTGGGTCCACATACTCACATGGACCTAATTACTGAAAGGCTCCACCTTTAAGCGGGGAGGCATGTGCTGCACCCCAATCCTTTCAATCTGAGGCCTCCTCTTCCCTGACTCCTGTGTAGGTGAGACCTAGAGGGCTCAAGAGTTGCAAGGGCTGTAGAAGCTGGGCCTTGCTTAGGCGGTCAGTGACCTTCTAACTGCAGCCTCCTATTTATGAAACACAATAGCTCTTGTGGGGTTCTATATAATCACTCTGTATATATGTGCCCACATTATCTAGTAAGCAATAACTTCATTATATTGTCCCCCAAAATAAAAATACACAGCAGCCTTTTTCAAACAGGGGTGAGCAGAGTCCAACAAACAGCTCTGAGAGGTCACCCACTGAGGGGGATGAGAGCCGGACAGTGTGATAGTGTGACCCCTCATATATATATCACACATCCACACATGTGTACCATACGTGTAAAGTTACAGTTACAATATGGCGGCTAGAGAGAGGACTTGGCTCCTCAGAGGGGGGTCCGCTCTTCTCTGGACCCCAGCTCAGCTTCCAGCACCGAAGTCAGGCAGCTGACACCTGCCTGTAACTCCAGCTCCAGGGCATCGGCGCCCTCTTCTGGCATGTTTGGGCACCTGCATGCATGCATAGATGCATATACACAGAACTAAAGTTACTAAAAGGAGTGAGAAAGAAGAGATGGGGAACCTGCTCTGAGAGGGATGCTGAGGGCTAGGCAGAAGGAGGAGCCTCTTTGGAATTAATCTCCAGAGGAAAAATCAGTTTATAGGTTTTTGTGGAGGCTTATAGGACATTTCGTATTATATGATTTAATTTAGCATAGTATATATAACAAGGAGTATGGAGGAGCCATGTTCTAGTTAGACTGTAAGTCGGAGGCTGCAGTTAGGCAACACACGGGCAGCTCCTTAACTGTCTGTGCAAGGGCTTCATGGATCCCCTATGTCTCCTGGCTGTGGAATGCAGCCTCTTCCTGAGTGACCACTGTCCTATGGGGCAGGCCTGGGCTCTCATGCTGAAGGACATCGTTGTGCACAGGGAGCATAGCTGAACACACACCTGAGTCAGAGTGGTCGCTGTTTTAATGATGGGGATGGGAAGGGGTGTGGTAAAGCTACCATACTGCAGTCATACCGGCTGCATGAGATTGCGGTGAGATGCCTGGCGTGTGGACTCGGGCTGTTACCTGTGATCAGATGGTATTTTTCAAAAGGATAGATGGAAGAGTCAGGCATGCTGGCACATCCTAGCACTTGGAAGGCCAAGGGAGGCTCACTGTGCTCGAGGCTAACCTGGGCTGCATAGAAGGACCCTGTTGGTATTTGTCGCATAAGCACATACTCTTTGCTTCCCTGTCTGTCTCAAGAGTTTCACATAGTCCAGGCTGGCTTCAAACTCTCTGTGGATGACAGATGTGTGCTGCCAGTTTATATGGGCTCCATGCATGCTAGGTAAACCTTGTACCAACTAAGCTACATCCTCCACCTGCCCCCCTCCCCCGATAGCCCTGGCTAGCGTAGTACTCATTACACAGAGCAGACTGGCTTGCACCATGGCAATCCTGTCTCTGCCTGGATGGATTACAGGTGTGAGCCTGCACGTCTGGATAGGACTCTTCGCTCACACTGGGTTGTCATCAAATGTCAAAGTGCTTATAGTTGTCTTTTTCTTTTTTTAGCTAACAGAAACCCTGACCTGCATATTTGTGTAACTTCTCTAAAATCTCTTCCCTAGAGCGCCTGACAGACAACCTCAGAGTCGGACAGACATCCACAGTCGCTGCTCAGATGTTTCTTTTTTTCAGAGTTCTGCTGCTAAGAATATCTCCCCAGCATCTGACCTCACTGTGGCCAATCATGGTCTCTGAATTGGTGAGTACACCTGTGCCCATCTTAGGCACTTTTACAGTGCCTTTTGTTGCCATGCAGTGTGCTGCTCTGTGGGCATCTAACTTTGTCTAAAAGTTATTTGTAATCGTGTTGATAGTAATAGTTATCTCTCAGCTAGATAGAGAATGTTTTATTCTGGGACCTCCCAGCTATACCTAAACACAGTCTGCTATATTTTCTAGTTTTCCTCTTGTTGGTTTGCTGGTCCACCCCAGGGCCTCCCTGCTTACTAGGTTCTCCCTGAGCTCCATCTGCTAAGTTTTTGTTTGGTTTGCTTTGGTGCATTTTAGTTTTTGGAGACAGGGTTTCTCTGTGTAGACCAGGCTGGCCTCAAACTTAGAGATCCTCTTGCTTCTGCCTCCCAGAGTGCTGGGATTAAAGGCGTGTGTCCCCATACTGCACCTGCTATCTTTTTTTATCAATACATAAATTTAGGTAAATGTGATCTCTCCCACATAGTGACTTGAATATACATTTTCTTCGTCAGATCCAGACATTCATACAACTTGAAGAGGATCTCAAAGAGGAAGACGAATCATCGTTGGGGTAAAGTCGTGAGCTCTGCTGAATGCTGGGAAGTTACAGTCTAGGCACAGCTATAGGTGTAGGCTGCCACACCACCTACCGTCTCCTGGGAGAACTTGCGATGGGGCCAGCTAGGGTGAAGACTTCTCCCCCCTCTCTTTTCAAGATGTGTTTCTCTGTTTTGCATGTGCACATGTGTATCTATATGCACCACGGCCATGGAGTGTCTGAGGAAGCCAGTAGAGGTCATCAGATCCCTGGAACCGGAGTTACAGGCAGTTGTGAGCTCCACCATCTGGGTGCTGGGGATTGAGGCTGGGTCATCTGGAGCAACCAGGGCTCTTAGCTGCTGAGCCATCTCTCCAGCCCCCTCCCGTTTCTCAGACAGGGTCTCATATGTGGTCAGTTGTCTTCCAGCTGGCTTTGTAACTGAAGACAGCCTTGAGTGAAGGGGAGTGTCTAAGGACTTCTAAGCAAAGAAAGTGCGGAAGATGTGCATGAACGCATAATAAAAAACATCTCCTTTTGAATCCATAGAAACAGCCACAAAACAAACAGAGTAAAAGTCCCAGTTGCTGATGGGAGTGGACCTTCAGGCGGGGCCGTGTCCCCAGGTGATCTCGTCATGTACCTCTCTGCTTGCAAATTCCTGGACACGGCGCTTTCCTTCCCACCCGACAAGATGCCGCTGTTTCAGATGTAAGTTAGAAGAGACCACATGTCCTTTGAAGACGGTGGTTTTCCCTGCCGCGAGCTCTGTGCTTGCTTTCATGTGCAGTGAGCCTGTGGGAAGCCGCAGCACCGAGCAGCTTGGCTACAGCCCAGGGTTCAGATTTCCCCAAACAGCTGTGGTTTCATGACTCGGCTTACGGTCGCGTTTCAGATGTGGCTCTGTGACAGACCAACGCTTTTATGTCTGCTGAGGTGACTTTTGCTACTGAATGCTTGTGAAACGGGTCACTGGTGCTGATCCTCTCTGCATTTATATAGCTTGAGTTGTCTCTTGCCATTAGAGGTGGAAGCTCTATTTGGAGTGTGGCCTCTCTGTGTCACTTGGCCCCTTTGGCATGCATTTCCCACAGGCTTAACACAGCTGTCCCTGCTTTGAGGCATGCCTGGCCACAAAACCTACTGCTTTCTAGCTGCCCCACAGAGAGAGGAGTCATGGGTAAAAACACTTGTGCATTCTCTTAAATGGCTACACTCAAGTGAAGAAGCCAGACCGGAAAGGCCCCACGCTGTGTCCTTCCATTTGTGTGATAGTTGAGAAAATACCCCACCATAGGAGCAAAGAGCAGTGGCTGCTGGGGGGACAAAAGTGGGGTGGCAGGCACAGTTTTAGGGCAGTTACACTACACTGGTCCCCGGCTGGGGGACAGATCAGTATTCCTTGTCACACCAAGGGGCACCTAATGGAAAGCATAGGTCTGAGTGGGTTGCCTGTCAGTACCGGCCAAGCAGTTCCCCAGATCTGTTGTGCACAATGTCTGTAGAGAAGCTGTACGAGGCCATATCGGATCCAAGGAGACTTCACATCTGTTCCGTTTAACTGCAGACCTAAAACGAGGCCATGGAAAGAAGGGCACTCCCATGCACACCGTGAACAATGGCATTATGTATGGTCTCCCAAAGTTAGAAACAGCCTGTGTGTTCCTCAGCAACAGATGGACTGTTCTGTCCGTGTAACAAGACCTCAGTCCGCGATAGAAAAGAAGATGGTGATGCCTGCTACACCATGCTGACTTCTGAGAATGTGCTGGGTGGCAGAGGCAGCCCTCTGAGGAGCATGTCTGATTCCACACCTGCAGGTCCAGAAAGAGAAATCTGCAGATAGGAAGTAGGTTAGTGGGTGGCCTCAGTCTTTGTCCTGGAGACTGAGCGTTAATGGCTGAGGAAAGCAGGATCTCTCCTAGGGTTGATGGAGCTGAAACTGAATGTGTTGATGGTTACTCAGTGCCATCTCAGTGCCATCTATGAGGATATTAAGCCATTGAGTTGTGGGATGTACATTATTTCACTAAAGCTGTCCACATAGCTTCCATGAGCTCTGCATCAGCATGCCTGGCGTTGCTTGTTCCCTGCAGCTACCGGTGGGCGTTTGTTCCAGAAGTGGACACTGAGCACCCCGCCTTCCTGTCAGAGCTGGAAGAAAATCACCAAGAGTGCAGACCTCACACTGTCAGGATTCTAGAACTTCTAAGATCAAAATACAGGGTAAGTGCTTTCCTTTTAAAAACAACTTCCATAGGCCCGGAAATGTAACTCAGAGAGTGCTTGCCTGGCGTATGCAGTGCCCTGGGTGCACGCCACAGCATTACTTAAACTGAGTGGAGTAGTACATTACATGCCAGTAATCCTAGCACTTGGGAATTCGAGGTATTAGGATCAGGAGTTGAGGGTCATCCTTGGAACATTGTGAGTTCAAGGCCAGCCTGGGCTATATAGGACCCTGTCTCAAAAAAATATTTGTGGCAAAGTCTTGTAGACTAAGTAGTAACAAAGCCCTCATGTTGCCTGATTTTTAGGACTTCAAATTCTCTTCTCTTAGTTTTAAAGCTTGGGATGGTTATACATTCCATCCCTTGTTTTCTTGCTGGGACGTGTTAGCTGTGAGCGGACTGTCCCTGCTGCAGGTGTGCACTGCTAAGGCCGTGTCCCAGTGCTAGCTAGCCAAGGTCACTTCCCCTGCTTTGGGTCTCTGCAGGAAACTGCCAGCTCTGATGAGATCACCGGGGAGAGCGAGTTCCCTCTTCTGCGCCAACATTCCGTTTCCAGCATCATGCAATTGATGCCCTTCTTCAAGACGGTAAACTGTGCTTTCAAAACCCAAAGCCACCTGCCCTCCGAAGTTCCGGGAACCTCAGTGCCTGAGTTCCCTGTTGCCGAAAGCCCAAAGGTCCTAAGGCAGCTGGAGGAGTGTGTGGAACATGACTTCCTGGAGCACCCGGAGTGTTAGCGCCCTAGGAGGGCTTCTTCGTCCTCCCCCCCCCATCCCCGCCGCCGAGGACAGGGGTGTTCTGTGAAGAGGGGAGCTGGGGAATTTGAATCAGCTCTACCACAGCCCTGAAAGTCCATTCAGGTATTTTCTGTTCAGCCAAACACGCCTCCCTTAAATGCCTTGTAATATATTTCAATCTCAGTTTGTGTTTCTTCCTCAATTTATGTAATGGAAATAAAATTAATATATCATCTTACCACACATGATTGCCTTTGCTTTACTGAAGCAAACACGTAGCTCTGCTCTCCATTGTTTGTACAGAGCTCTTAGCAAGTTGTTAGGCTGGCAGATACTCAGCAGCTAAAGGCCTTGGGACGCAGAGTGGGCCACAGAGAATGGATTCCCCCCAGATTTTCCTCTGACCTCCACACGTACACACAAGATAAATAGGTGTACTAAAAAGATTAATAAAAAAGGGGGCTGACAAGATGGTTTTGTAATTATAGGAATCTGTTGTTATGCCTAATGACCCAAGTTCTTCCAGAACCCACGCTGTAGAAGGAAATACCCAATTCCTGAAAAGCTGTCCTCTGTCCTCCATATGTGCTACACACACACTCACACACACACGTAATTTAAAGGAGTTAAAGGGCTTAAAAAAAACCGGTTGTCAAAAGTATAATTTTCACATGTCACACAGAGGCCTTTAAAGCACTTACTTTGGTACTACAGTCTGAAACTTTAAAAAAAGAAAATGACCCAGGCCTTCTGCATGTATGTTACAGCTGTGTAACTTGGTCTTCTTGTGGGACTCCTAACAGTGGGAGCAGGGGCTGTGTGTGACTCCTGCCAGCTCTTGGGACCCTTTCTTCCTACCAGATTGCCTCACCCAGCCTTGATAGAAGAGGAGGAGCCTAGTGTCCCTGCAATACGATATTCCACAGCTGGCTGATGTCCATGGGAGGTCCACCTGTATGTGAAGAGAAACAGGAGTGGCTGGGGCAGTGGGGAGGAGGAGACGAGGGAGGGAAAACTTGGTTGGGGTATAAAAACAACAAAAAATTAAAACAGTAGTATCCCAGGGTGGGAGATATAACTGTGTTGGGAGAGTGCTTGCCTGGCATCCACAGAATGGGTAATTGCAGCCCAGAATCACAGCCCTCGGGGACATGGAGGCATGAGGGTCAGAGTCACCCTCGCTCAGCTCACATAGCAAGTTCAAGGCCGTCCAGGAGGCTGAGACCTGCTGTCAACAGCCACGCTAGCCTGCCAAGCACGTAAGTAGATCTCTTTGGGTACGTCAAAATCTTGCCCATTCAAGTCACACTTACACTGCCCAAACACATAAGAAGCGTGTGCCTTTCAGACCCCGACAGTCGTGACCCTAGTTAGTGCCACGGCTGGGACTCTTTTTAGTTCAGGTCTTACACCTGCAGTGCACTGATGGGCTGGAGCGACTGCTGCCTCTCTGGCCTCTTCCCTCTGCTTCCTCCCACCCTCAGATCTCTCTACTGTGCTGCTGATACTGCTGTGTATTAAAAGAATCCTTTGGGCTTGGAGGCAACGGATCGCACTCTCCCAAGCCTTGTCTGCTGCCAGCTACTCTACTTACATCCTGGCTTGGGGCCACATCTAACTCTGCCAGTGAGTGCCACACGCCTTCCAGACCTGCCTGTTGGGTGACACTGTTTAGGCAAGAGCACTGTGTGCTCTACTGTCCAGGCCTTGTGAGGCACGCTGGCCTCCTAGACACTCAGAGCCCATGCCTACTGGATGCTGGGAGCTTTGAGTTTGATTAGTACTGGGGGGGAGTGCTAGAGGTCAGGTTCCTTTTATCATGTAGGTTCTTGGGATTGAACTCCGGACATCAGGCTTGGCAGCAAACACTTTTGCCCACAGAGCCATCTGAACCCTCTCCTTGTTTTATGATTTTTTAAAAAATGTCTGAGCTGCCGCGGTGGGCTGGCCGGTTCCGCTTACGGGTGGTGGGCAGTCGGCAGTAAATCCCAAAGTGGCGCAGAGTCCCAGCGGCTGCGTTGGTGGGCGGGCGCATGGGTGGGAGACACGTGGGCAGACACATAGTATGAAATAGAATTATATATTTATTACTTAAAGGGGAGGAAGGAGAGAGAGAGAAGGGGGGAAGGGGGAAGTAAAGAGAAAGGGGAGAGGGGAGAGGCACGCGTGCCAACAGAACAGG
>LOJH01037683.1:0-15208 GCA_001685095.1 Ellobius talpinus | reverse complement strand
ATCAGCCTTAGCCAAATAAGGACTTGTTTATCACAGAGAGCACTCGCTGTGGGGCTAGCTGAAGGTGGAAACCAGTGCCATCTTTAAGGCGCGGCACTATGCAGCTCTCCACAAATCCTGGCTGGGGGAAGGCCAGTGAGTCACTCACACCTGGTGGCTGTCTCAGTCTCAGAAATCCCCAGTGCTTTGAGCAGTAATGTTGAACCCCCTGGGCTTTGTCAACATATTCCTCCAGAGTCTATCACTTCAAACCAGGTTCTCCTCAGCTTCCTTCTGAAACAAAGTCTTGCTTGTACCTCTAACCCCTGGAACAGTGACATTTTTGAGCCATGACAAAGTTGATTTTGTTCTATTTTCTTATGTTAGAATTGTGGATCCACTGCTCAGTTTCAAGTCCTAACTTGTCTTAATTTGTTATTTGCAGCTCGCTCACCTTCACGTCCCTCTCCTTCCATCCCCCCACTCTCTTGCCTCCCTCCCGCTCTTTCTTCCCACTGCTCCGTTAACAAAATCAGGTAATATGTTATTTTAAGGCTGAGTTTCCACCTGGTCTCTTAGGTCCCGTCCTCAGATAAGAACTAAGTTCTCCGTAATCCATCTACAATCTGTCCACGATCAGGAACAGCGCTGTGATTACTCTTGGGACCAAGTTCAAAACTTGCTGTACAAAGAAAAAAAATGCCTTCGGTCGTTTTCATCATTAGAACTCCGTGTCTTGGTTCTTTGGTCCTGGCTCCAAGGATTGTTGTGAATAAGTAGTGTGCGGTTCTCAATTAGCAGTGTGTGAGTAATCACTCATAAGCAAATTAGGGAAATTAATGAAATAGCCCCTGAAGAAAATCACTGCAAGGAACAATTAGCTTGGTGTTCTGGCCTGCCTCTTCTATTCAAAAGCCAGCAGCTATGTTCTTTATACAATGTACTGTAAGTGTTTGCTGTTGATTCCTGCAATCTAAGCTCTCAGGAGGACAGTTTGTCCCCTAGCACGAAGATAATAGCTAGCACAAACCAAGATATAAAGAGCCAAACAAAATGCAGCCCCTTGCTGTGACAAACTCACAGATCCTTATCTGATTAGACGTTGCTGTACAGCCCCGCATCCTCTGTGCTCACAGAATGTGTGTTGGGCTGCCAACCTGGCTTGCCACCTGCATCAGAATGTGTGTCACAGCTGCGGGATTGCCTAGTTTCAATAAACTTTCAGTACAAGTTAATGAGCAAGGAATGAGGCAAAGTCCGAGGGAACAATGGTGTTTGTTAGTTTGCTTGGTGTTTAGGTCCTAATCATCTAGTCTGGACTATCTTAAAAGCTATGGGAGATCAGAGTGCCATGAAACATGCCTGCAAACTCGTAGCTGTCAATAGGCTGAGGCAGAAAGATCGTAAGTTCGAAGCCAGCTTAAGCTACATAGCTAGACCTCTTCTCAACAATAGTAATAATGACAGCATAATAGAAAACTAAATTTCTGGGAGCAGAGAATAAGAGGTGGTGGGAAAAGACATTTCTAACTGTACTGAATGTTTGTTATCTTTAAATGTCTTATCAGCCTCTTCACTGTTCAAGTTGATGAAGACAGAAGACAGACACAAAACCTCACAGTGGAGCAGCCTGTCGAAGTGAAGAAGCTCTTCGTCGGGGGTGCTCCTCCTGAATTTCAGCCTTCCCCACTCAGGAATATCCCTGCCTTCGAAGGCTGTGTGTGGAATCTTGTTATTAACTCTGTGTAAGTGGCTCTCATGTCTGCCGTCATTTGCTTTGAATTTAATACGAGGGTCCCTATAGCAAACACATTATCTAACACCACAGAAGATAACCCTTTAATGTAAACCTAGAATCCTATTCTGACCATTTCAAGTCAGAGTTGGGGTCTGATTTAGTTGCTCAGGAAGAAGACAGTGAAAAATAAGAAAAACTTTTGTTTTGCTTGTATTTGATTAGCCCCATGGACTTTGCACGGCCTGTCGCCTTCAAAAATGCTGACATTGGCCGCTGTGCCTATCAGAAGCCCCGGGAGGACGAAGACGTGGTTCCAGCTGAAGTGGTTGTCCAGCCTCAGCCAGTGCCTACCCCTGCCTACCCGTCACCTGCCCCTACCCTGGTGCATGTAAGTGTTTACATGCACACTGCTTTCAAACCTTCTATTCTGAGTCATCTCCAGATCAAAAGTTGTTCAAGGTATCTAGTAGACTCTGTCACTAGCTCTAGAGCACCAGAGACCTGTGTATAAAAACCTGGTCTCCTCATATCTTCTTTGGATTGCTTTTATCTTCATTATCTTTTCTGCTAATTCTGATGTTCATAAACTGGAACTGATTTTTCTTTGAAGGACTAAAGAGGACTGAAGTTTTCAGAATCCAGATTCAAAGCCGTTTGTAATTCCAATGCACAGAGATAACTGGATTAGTGTTCAGTCCCTTTGAATTTTACACATAGATCTCATATAATTTGGAGTCTTAACTTTTCAAACTGGTAATACATAATCGCAACTATATTAATATCACATAGATGTATGTTTGTGTCTGACATAATTTTCTATTGTATACACACACACACACACAGAGGGAATCACACAAAATAGGTCACATTACGAAGTGAGGCTGTTAACAGCCAGGTGTCAAATTCCATCAGAACTTTAGAAGACAATTTCTAACTGCCTGAAATATACTAAGCATAAACTAATGCTTCTGTTTGGTGTTTTCAAGACTTACTATGTACCCACCTCTAGCCAAACAAATTCCATCCAATGTGAAATACAAATTGATGCCTTGTTTTCAGTAGATTGGTTAAGAACTGGCTGTCTAAAGTAACTCACAAGTTCACTCAAACAGGTGGTCAGTGACAGGATGGGGAAGCTAATCCATTAGATCGGACCCTAAAATCTGGTTCCTAATGAGCATGGCCCTTTGCCTTTTCTTTGGCCTGCCCATTGAGAGCTAATGGGGGGCGGTCCCACTTTGCACTATTAGAAACTAAGCAACCAAGAACATCTGAGAGTTAAAGTCTTTCAACATCACTCATTATTGTACTAGATTTCTAGTAGGAAACTATGAAGCCAAAAAAATGGGTGCATCTAAGACTTGCGTGTGTGTCAAAATGGCTTATTCCAAAATTTGACTGCAGCAGCTTACAGTCTCACCATTACTTCAGAGATGGTCCATCTCACTGCACTCAGAAGCATAGGCATCAATCACAGTCGTGGTCCAGGGCTAAAGAACTGTGTAGCACACGTGGTCTTAAGGAACTATCTTGAAAACATTTGGACACAGCATTCTCTCCTTTAGTTTATTCGTTAACTGGTTCCTTTCGCAGGAGATTCTTATTATGTGGCAGGCCAAATAGTCATTGTTCAGAAAAACTGATTATCTACTAAAACCAAAATTTAAGCTTCTGAAAAAATGTGTCTTACACTACTAGAATTATTATAATGAAATTACAATAATGAGTATATTACAATCATGATTCTTGTGAAGCTATAGTAAAGAAAGGGCATGGTGTATGTGTAACTTTGAAAATTGTGGTTTTATTTTTATGTTATTTTATTTTTCTTTATAATATTATTATCATAGTCCTTACAAAAAGACATGCCTAGAGTCACCAGCAAACAACAGGAAGCCCATGGTCCAGTAGGGTGATTTCCCCTGGTTTGCCATTGCTACCTGGGTGCTTCCAACAGATGCATCACTAGGGTCTCTCCTGTTTAGTTAGCATATCTGGTCAAGCAAACCCTCTGGACCTTCTTACTGGTAGGTCTTCAGCTTTGTGTGTTGGTTTATTTGGGTAGAAAAGATTGCTGGTAGTCTCTACAGAGCCCCTCATTGTAGCCCAGTCTGTGGTTCATACATTATCAGCCATCCAAAGTTAGAAAGCATTTCCCTCATGTTATCTCACTGGACACAGTGCCCGAGTCTAGCATCCTCTGTGCTGCTCTCTTATTATACAACCTGTTCAGCTCTAGGATATTCCTGTAAATTCTGCAGACTTTGCTTTAAGGGATTCTTCAAGCACTCCAGTGGCTCTGGTTTCTGAAGAGCCCGGTTTTCAGAAACATGAAGAGTTTTACAGATGAGTTTTTATTCTTTGAAACCTCTTATTCTAATTCAGGTTTTCATTTTTTTCTGAGCAAAATGTTTTAACTTTTTCAAAAACACAACCCTGCACTATAGACAAGACTGATGCCAAGGGCTTGAGGAGCAGCCCGACTTGTAGACTAAAACCGATCCGTATCATGGGCAGAAAAGATCTGAGAAATCCCAACTCTTTTATAAAGCCTTTATTTTTAATGTCTATGAGTATATTGTGCATCGCACGGTGCACACAAAGTTCCAAAGGAGGTACCAGATCCTGCAGAACTGGAGGTGAGGATGCTTGTGAGCCTTCCTATGGATACTGGGAACTGAACACAGGATCTTCTGCAAGGGCAACAGGTGTTCCAAACGTCTAATTCACTGCAGCACAGAAATCCTCACTCTTAAAAGGCCCTGTGAGAAAAGTCACAGTGTAGTCTCAGATTATACACACAACATAGACCTGAACCCCACCACTATTTCCCCTCCTACCCTTCATATCCCTTTGTGACTGTAGGGTCAGAATTCTCTTAGGACTTTCCAGCTTCATGCTTTTTGTTTCATTTTAAAACAAGGTCTCGCTCTGTAGACCAGGCTGGCCTCAAACTCACAGAAATTCACCTGCCTCTGCCTCCCAAGTGTTGGAATAAAAGGCGTGTGTCAGCACACCAAGCAGAATTGTATTTTAGAGGCTCAGCTCCTGTTTCATATAGTATGTAACATCCATTTTAATTTCTTTCTTTCCTTTTTTTGAAAACAGTGTCTCCTTTTTAGAAGTGACTAAAGTTTAATAACTTGGTAATTTACTTTATAAAATACATTCATCAAAAGCCCAATGAATATAAGATTGATAACATCCTAGTTAACAGAAAGGAACAGAAAGGGGAAGGGGAGGCCCCTGCCATTACTTGGTGAACTCTGTAGTTGATGTCCTCTCTGAGTATGGACACCTAGCTTTGAAGATCATTAGGCACAAAATTACATACTGTCCATAAAATACCTAGAACAAGGTCTAGCCGGTGGTAACACCTCATCACGCTGTGAATTCTTCTGTGAGAACTAGTTGGTCTAACCTTTCACACTTCCAAGGTGGCCACACATACTGGGAGCCCTCGGGTGCTGATGGCTGTTCTATTTGTAAGCAATTTCAAACTCAAGCATGAAATGCTTTATGGATCTTTGTTTCTAGCTATTTTTAATTCTCAACATTTCTGAGTTTATATTTTTTAAATCATAAAAGGAGGTGGGAACTACTGTCTCAAGTCTCATATTTCCTGACTGACAGGAACTCCCCTCCTTCATGCCCATTGTTATCTTCCTTATACCTTGACAGCAGCTTAGAGTGCAAAGAAAACATTCACTAGGCTTCAGGCTAGTTGAAAAATATCCTGGGAAAGCCCTGCCCTGTGAAATGGATAAGTCAATCCTTTGGTTATTACAAGGTCAGCCATCCTAGATTAGACAGAATTTCCTGCATGTTATCTCACTTCGCAGTGCCAGAGCCTAGCAGCCCCTTGTAGTTTTTCTCTGATTATTTAGCCCATTAATATCTAGGGGAGGGGAAGACCCCTGTTTGTCTTATCTGTGGATATTTCTCATCTAGAATGACAGAGATAGGATGGATAAGCATCTCGGCTTATCGATACTGAAATGCATTGATGTGTTCAAATGGAACAAGCGTCTGCACGGTTGACTTCAAGCCCTCCTGAAAAGCATGGCCCATGAGAATTGGCATACAAGCAGATGGTTGCATTTCTTATATTTGAATCTCGCTGGTGCGTTGAATGTAGCAGTTCCAAGCTCTGGTAGAAAAGAAGAGTTCTGATAAGGTCTCTTTGAAACTTGAAGAGAGGTGAGCTAAAAAGGAAAAAAATAACAAAACAAAATAGAGCACTAGAAAGTTATTCCTGTAGCAACATCAGTGCTGCAACTTTAAAAGCTATGTACAGCCAAAGCCACAGGATAAATCAATTGGGCACTGACACGTACTTAAAGGGAAAACACACATTCTACACACTCCAAGGAATCTGTCTTAAGGCATGTCACTGGCGAGGCCCAGTTCCCACCTACGAGCTCACACACAAGGAGTTAACGTGGTTCAGTGTTGCAACCGCCACAGGCATTGTATCCATCGGGACATTGAAGTTGGTGCTGGAAAAGTACCTAGTTAGTATTCACCCATAAAGATCATCAGAAGCAAGCATCAGATGGGATTTTAGCCCACACTTATTAGCGGGATCATTGACTCATGAAGGAAGAAAATTACACAATTTTTAGCATGAGTCATGATGTGGTGCCCGTTTTGATACATTCGGTTGAGATCTCTGCATTACAGCTATCTGAAGTCAAAGGATGCTGACCAAGAAACCATGTGCTGCCTTGGGTTTGATTATTCCCAACTGTCAACTCTGCATCAGGAATTATTCTGACCTGAAGTTTAACTAGTGGAAAGGTTTGCCAGGGAAACGGACCGCTTGCCTTGTGCCTGTGGCTCCAGGAAATATGGCTTCCTTCAGAATCCTCTCGAATCACTTCAGGCCCTCATCAACAAGTGCACTACTCCATTAGGCTCCCCACAACCCTGTGTTCCTAAGAAGTGTCACCTGCAAAGCAGAAACAAATCAATTTGTCCTTTATCACCTTTCCCCCGTGTGTTGCCTGCATTCTAAAGCGTCGCCACCAGGTGGCAGAAGTGTAACGTGCTGAGATTGATGAGCCTCTAGTGAGGCTGATTTGTAATTTACTATTATTGTTGTTTTTAACACGTTTCAGAGATGAGTGTTTCCAAAACACAGGAAAATACCTTTTTAGGGCACTCACCAGCTGAGAGGAATAAGACTCAAAAAAAAAAAAAAAGCTGTGCTTTGCCTATTCCTCTACCCTCTCGTGCTTAGCTTCGGTTTCTATGGAGGCCAGGCTTGAAAATGTCCTCGCTGACAAGATGGCTTCATTCTCTGAGAAGTACCATTTTCTGGTAGCCCTCGGGTGTCCCCACTTCGCAGATTGGAAAGGGAAAAGAAACTGAAATTGCAGTAAGTGCAGTTCTACCCTCTGTCCAAGAGCAGGGAGAAAGGGAAGCTCCCATCCCCCACAGCAGGCAAATCTGTGGCGTGGGCCCTGGACCCACCCGAACCTCAGATCCCCTAGGGGATGGTGACTGGGCAGGATGCCATCAAGTCAAGCAAAACAATAGGTGAAGATTTGTAGGGAAATATTGTATTGAAAGAGAAATTTTTTAATATTTATATTCTAACTACGGTAGATCCATGCATAATCACTACACTCACACTTCTATTCTTTGCTAAGGGTCAGTGTTATGAAGGGCTATAGATTATGAATATCTTACTGAAGTGATATACAGGGTATGCATCCTCTTAGCAATTGGTGGTAAGAATCTGCCACCCTGACTATACGTGGGGTGGCCTGGTAGAGAATGGGCGTGTCCCCCTTCCTGTGGCTCTGAGCATTCTGAGGACACTACTCTTCCTGACTCTCAGATCCCCCCTCCCTTACACAGATGTGAAGCTGGCCTCTCACAGGATTTTCCTCTTGCCTAAGAGATTGTACTATAAAATGACATGGGCGTCCAAGGTCCTGGACGACATCCCTTCCACCTGAAAGTGTTTATAAAATGACCGCCTAGGAAATTTGATAACGTTTTCAGGGTCAGTGAGACGGGCTGCTCAGCTGAGGACCTGTTCCTCTGCCAAGAGGCAAAGTCATGATGTTCAGCTACCATGTGACATTCAAAGACACAAGCTGTCCAAAGCATACCACTAATAAAACACCTAAACTTTACAACTGCCATCTTGATCACTCAAAAAGCCATTATTAGAACATGATATTTTATGGTATTATTTGGTGCTAACATATTTTTTGGTGAGTGGATAAGTGGCCGCAGCAGTAGTAACAGCAGCATTACCTACTAGTGGATGGATTCCTTCAGGCTGTGCATTATTGGTTCCTAGTTCCTTGGCATCCACTGGCTTTTTCAATGTCTGTTTTCAGAGCTCAAAGTTGAGAGATGTGTTGGTAAAATTCCATTCCCAAGAATTCACAACATATCCATTCTCTCAGAGAATTCTAAGGAAGGCTACGTACTACATTTGCTGAGAAGGTCTTCTGTACACAAAACACCCCCAGAAGCCTGATAAATGATCTATTCGTAGCCTGCGTGGGACAGGCCATGAAGCCATTAAAGGTGTTCCATGTGGGTTTTCTTTGTTGGACGTGCAATAGGGAAAGTACTGCTCGGTGTCATGAATAGAATCATCTTGCCCTACCCAGTGTGCGTTCTCACAGCTGTATGAATTTCGGCTGGTCTTCTCTTCGTAACCGACCATCTCCCGGGAGTCAAGAAAGGAACCACCTCCAGAAAGACCAATTTTATAGCTTTCAAAACACTTTAAGCCCTTTTTACCTGCTGTGGCATAACAGCGCCTTTGACTAAGCTCAAGAGAAAAGAGAATAAGGCTTTCCCTTGCATAAGGATGTCCTAGGTGCTGACGAGTCATGTCTGAAATACTCTGCTGGAGAAGAACGCCCCCTCATCAAAAGCCTGCCCTGCGTTGTTCAGGAGCCCTGCTTCATCATCATTGGCTGGGGTGGCTACCCTTTTGTAGCTATTAATCTCAGATCTGAAAAGCAGATGTGTGCGTGCAAGGGTGCATGTTATTCTCATGGATCCTCCCATGAGCCTGGCCTCTAAACGACTTTGTCAGCCACCTGCATGTCAAACTAGCCTGGGGAAATAGAAAACGAATGAGGAGAAGGCTTGTGGCTTTGTCATTTGAGGAGCCTTGCTTCCTGAGCTGTGTGTGAGAGTCCAAGTTGCCAGGATTGGTTTTGTGATCGGTGAGGCTGTGTACAAAAGGGAAATGCAGGTTCCCTTCATCAAAAATTATTATGAATTTCGAGGTGGTGACAGCATAGCATAAAAGCGAGTAACTGTGCATGCATTCACCTAGCTGTCCCTCTCAAGCACCCTGGGAAGCTGATCTTTGAACAGCAGCAGTGGAAATGGTGTATGGTGGGTTGCATTTTTTTTTTAAAAAAAAAAAAAGGTGATGGTTGCCTAGCAACTGGCTAAGGCCCTGAATGGGCTGATTTGCAGGTTTAGATACGCCATCTTGAAATTCTGATTTTCCGTTCTAGTGGACTGATAATTTCCATGGAAAAAATACATAGGAAATGGAAATGGAGGGGGGCAAAAGGACCCCATTTTTCTACTCTCATAATCCATGTGGGTATCCCACAGTTCTCCCTGTTCCGTCTTCTAAAAACAAAACTCCTCCTCAGTGACGTAAATGAGGAAAAGAAATTGCAATTTCCACAGAAATATCAACCATGTGTTCCTTAGAGAGTGAGGAAAATATGAATGTATTGCTACATTTTTTAATACGTTTCTTTAGCAACTCCAGGATGTGGCTAAGGAAAACTAGTTCAAATTCACCGCGCACTGCATAAGCACCTGCATATGCTGCCGATTGCAGAGATGAGTAAGAAGTGGGTTTGATTCTTGAGGAATTCTGCATTGTTCAGTGTCATGAAGGGGGATAGATGGAACCATGCAGCATTGCCTGTTTGGAAACGGCTGTAATCTCACCTTCTGTCCTTGGTATTTCTCAGGGCCCTTGTGTTGCAGAATCAGAACCAGCTCTCCTGGCAGGGACCAAGCAGTTTGGGCTTTCCAAAAACAGCCACATTGCCATTGCCTTTGATGACACCAAAGTGAAAAACCGGTATGTATTATTCTAGAACATGCCACACAGTGATCATTGAAGCACTGAATATTCACATTTAATCAAGCCTAATCAACTACATGTAAAATCCCCAGAGACAGAGGTTTGTTTGTTTTTAATCCACTGAGGAGGAAACAGAATTCTGTTTGCTTTGAGCTCATATTCAGGAGATTTGTAGTCCTATAAATTCTCCCGTTCCAGATTTTATATCTGTCATCAAAGTTCATCCCTCATATGATACCACTTTTTCTTGGCCTAACAATGCTCTTGGTTTTCTGCTTCTTCTCCCCATTTGTATTTCATAGTCTCACCATTGAGTTGGAAGTGCGAACTGAGGCTGAATCAGGCTTGCTCTTTTACATGGCTCGGATCAATCATGCTGATTTTGCTACTGTTCAGCTGAGAAATGGATTCCCCTACTTCAGCTATGACTTGGGAAGTGGCAACACCAGTACCATGATCCCTACCAGGATCAATGACGGCCAGTGGCACAAGGTAACAGTCCCAGGTTGTGGGTGGTATTCTAGGAAGGGTCCTGGAGACAGCCAGAACCTTCCCCTGCTGGGGCTATTTTTGCCAATGCTGACCCTAACCCCAGAGTAACAGAAATGTGTCAGAGACTGAACAAAATGGCCAGTGGTATGTAGAATGGCCAGAGCCTTGAGAATGTGTTTAGACATGAGAAGGTTTCTGCTTTACCACGTGAGCTGGTTATAATACTACAGAGTCCTATCATTGTTACATAACTGTGATTCCCAAGCATCTGTCCATGAAACAGGGCCAGGCAGTTGAAGATGGTTGCATTGGCTCCAGTGAGAATTGGAGGACAAAAGAGTGTGTTCATTATGATGCTTTTGCGTTCTCAGCTTCTAAGCTGAAATAATGTTTGTTCCAAGACTGTGCATTCCTCTGTACTAAGAAATAATATGTGGCCAAAGTAAAAGTTGGCAGCATTAAGATGGGCCCTAAGATCTACCCCTCACCCTAGCATGTTTTGATCTGAAAATCAAGAGACCAGAAATCTCTGCAATATCAAGTTTAAGGGACCCCGAGGTACCATTTCCACCAACAGTCATTTGCAACAACTTTAAACGTTGGCCTTACATCCAGAAACTGGTGCTAGTGTAGGCACAGAAGGCTCGTTTGCCAACTTACTCCTCTTTGGCATGGCTGCAAGTAGATAACATGTGGCCTGGTTAAAAACAAAAGCTCGAAATTTGTCTCTGCACCTGTGATAGTCTATTAAGCAAAGTTTCCCTAGGTAGACCAATAAAATGTTTAATTTTCAAAGTGCAATGTTATTAGATGTTGGATTTGATGTATTAACCTGCTTAGGCTTGTCATGTCGAGAGAAAGCCAAAGAAAGGAAGAAAATAGAATCACAATACAATCTGCAAGTCAATCAGCTTGTTATTCCCAGAAAGAAGCTATGAGATCTTTTTTGCTTGGAACCTTCAAAGTAGCAAGCATGGCTCCTGATGAGGGAGGTCTTGAGACGATTTCTTCTGTTCTCTGACTATTGAAAGAATAAATAAACACTCGAGGGGAAAAAAAAGACATATTGATAGACCAGCAAGTTGAGACTGGGAAAGGCAATTTATGTAGCACAAATTCAGGTTGGTCTTGTAATGAAAATATCCAGAGTCAGATATATGGGTGTAATGTTGAAGAATATCACTACAAATTTATGTAGAATAATTAGCCTTAATAGCCAGTACAAATTTCATTTGTGAAAGTTTAAAAAAATTACTTCCTACATCAGAACAGATATTTAAAATGTGGTATTACATTGTTCTAATCCTGCCTAACCTACTGTGAGAGCACTTTTGTGCTCCAGCATTTAAAGGCCTACATCTTCCCTTGGCTAAATGCAGACTTCCCAGGCCTCACATTCCTCCCGTTCTCTCATTCATTCCTGTCATGATATCAGCAGATCTCAGGGTTACATTTTCCTCCCTGACTTTAGAACAATCAGCTGCTACAGGAATAGCAACACCCGTCCCCTTCCCTGATCTTTCTTCCTAAAATTTTTCACAGGAAGGGCTTAGTAGGCATACATGAATTCATATTAGGATCCCAGGCTTTGCTCATGCAAGGTAATGCACTACTAAAGGTAGACATGGAAACCGAGTGCAATAAACATGCCTATCATATCAGCACTGGGGAGACGGGGGCAACAGGATCCTGAGTTCAGAGCCAACCTAAGCTAAATAATGAGACCTTGTTTCAATAATAGTGATAATGACAAAGAAATGCATTTTGCATCTCTCTTAGCTCAAGGCAAAGCTGTTAGTCTGCCAAGTTCTTTATGACACACCGACCTCTGAAGCATATATATCTCTCTTCATATTTCTGGAACTGTATCTGGTACTTAGTCAGAAATTATACTCAAGGACAGCATTTGATATGCTCTGTAAACACATTTACTTTCACTTGTATTATGGGCTTAGCATGTGAGTGATATCATTTTCCCTTTGAAATACCAAGAAAGTTCTTACATCTTGTGTTTTTGTTAAAGGCAAATGTTAACAATGCCTCCTCACTTCTGTAGATTAAGATTCTGAGAGTGAAACAAGAAGGAACTCTTTATGTAGATGATGCCTCCAACCAAACCATCAGTCCCAAGAAAGCTGATATCCTGGACGTTGTGGGGATGCTGTATGTTGGTGGGTTGCCGGTCAACTATACCACACGCAGAATTGGTCCAGTAAGTTTCTAATTCTTTGTCGTTTATTTGGTAGAGTTAATGACTTGTGCATGTATTTTTTTTCAATTCTGAAGTCCCATATCTCATGATTACTTGCTGGTGTGTGGGAAATCATCTTATTAAAGAAATGAAGAAAGTCTTCTTGACTATGCAAGAAACTACCACAGAATACTGAAGTGGACCCTGGTGTCCAATGTCCTTGGTTTGAATATCTACTTAGTTAGATATTCACACTAGCTGTATGAACTTGAGCAAATATTTTCACTTCTCTCTAAATGAACTCTCTATTTTCAAAACATGGTAATGATAATGCTCACCAAATAAAGATTAAAGTAGATAATACATGTAAGGTGTTTGGTAAAAGACTCAGGGTATGGAAAGAACTGATCAAGGAAGATGAAGGCGGGGTTCATGTTGCTCTTTTAGAACTCTTAAGAGATGCAGAATTTAAAGAGTAGCTCCCAAATTTTGACCTTAAAATTTAAAATCTTAGAAATTGTACAAATTAATATTTACCAGTTAAGTTTTGCAAACTTGGCTTGTGTCATGATTTACTTTGGAAAGCACAGTTCTGAGAAGTGCATGGGATTAGGGCTTTTAGTGACTGCATTACAAACAAGATTGAGACTCGACTCAATTAACAAGTATCTGTTTATGCATCAGAGCCCATCACTACTACAGTCACAATGCTCAGCACCTGGATATGTGTGTGTATATGTGTGTGACCAATATACATTACTTTTTTCATAACTATGTTACCTACCTATCTATCCAAAACAAGAGTCTGGAGTGATGATAGCAAAAATGATCAACTGGAATTTCAAAACCCAATAGACTATAGTGGATCAAAGCATTATAGGATTAAGTTAGTTCTAAGTTCCATCATCCCTAAAACATTTTATACAAACTTTTGCATTTTTTGTATATATCTTCTGAGGGAAGGGACCATTGCTTTCCCTGGGTTTTTGTTCTAAAGGAAGTGGAACTGATCCAAACTTATCTTTTTCCATAGAAACAGAAACAGAACACAACAGAATGCATTGATAGTAAGGTTAACAAATTATCTATAGAAACTTGAAATCAAAAATATAAGAGACTAATCAAAAGTTACTGTCCTCATATTGAGCTCACATCTCTGTCAAGTCAATGGTCGCATAGTGTAAGCCAGTCCTTAGATTATCACGTTACTGTGGTCCTGGCTATATACATCCCAGTGGACAAGTTATATGTTGGATTTTGGTCCAGTGTGCTGTCAAGTCTGGAGTATAGAAGTCTAGACCCAAGCAACTTTGACGCATGCTCTAATAGCTAATGATTGCACATATTATAGCCCACAGTTGACTGCGGGGTGAAAACATTGCTAAATTTGGCATCTATTTCCTCTGCCCTGACTGCTCAGGTAACCTACAGTCTTGATGGCTGCATTAGAAATCTTCGCATGGAACAGGCCCCTGTTAACCTGGACCAGCCTACTTCCAGCTTCCACGTCGGGACATGCTTTGCGAATGCTCAAAGGGGAACTTACTTTGATGGAACAGGTTTTGCCAAAGCAGGTGAGGGACTTCCACATTCTTTCTGTTGGTATCCACGATGTATAAACACTGACTTCTTACCTATGCGAAGAAATAAAAATTCCCCAGGTCCTGAACTACTTATTATTCTTCATTTAAACCAAAAATTAGTTTCTACAACTAACAAAAAAAATAATACCTCTAAAACTTTCACATATGGTTTGTGGGGGTGGAGGCTGTAGTTCAGTGGTAAAGCGCTTGCCTCACTTGGGTGAGGCCCTGGGTTCAGTCTCTATGACTGCCAAAGGAAACCGACAATGACAACAAAAATTCCCATGTGTGATTCTAATAAGAACTGATTAGAAAAAAATAAGTAATGGGGAAAAAGGACACTTGGAAAGTCTGTTCCTTTTCCTTCACTAGAAGTCAATGGCAACAAAGTGAACGTAACTATGCAAGAAGGCTCACTTGTGATGGTCTGCGTCTCAGTGCTCTCTGTCTGACTTTCTGGGAATGAGATACCCTCTTCCTTTCTTCCTTTAACACTCCTTTCAGGGTTCCGTTTTTATCACAACACACATGCATGTGCACAGAGGTACCTAGTCATCATTGACAATGACAAGAGATGTCATTTTGGCTGGCTTTAAGTAGTAATTTCCAACATAGGTCTGCATTACTGGAATTGAACATTGCATTGTAAAGGAAAATAGAACTAATCTACATTTACATAAAACCCTTTATATAGTTACTGTAGGAGAATATTTAGTACTATGGGCTTTTGAGTGACATATATTTGTTCATTTAGGAGAAAAATAAGGAACATAAAATGTGTGGGTGTTAATTCTAGGAAATGGGTAGAGATGTAATTCTTGCCTTTAAAAGTATATTATCAATAATAAAAAATTCAATTTTCTGAGAAATCACAAGGAAAAAAGAAAAATAATTTGCTGAAGACATAGAGTGTTCTGTAGATTTACAAAAAAATATTAGTTTTGTTTGGGAGTCAGAAAAGGTTTTCTGGAGAAACAGAGAGGTTGTAGAAGGTTGTTTATTTGTTCCTGGCTGTTCAGCCCCAAAATAATCACACAGACACGATATTATTTGCAATAATGTTTGGCAAGTAGCCTAACCATATTTCTGGCTAACTTATATCTTAAATTAACCCATCTCCATTAATCTGTGTA
>LOJH01037680.1:0-15210 GCA_001685095.1 Ellobius talpinus | reverse complement strand
TCCCAATTTACTCAGGAGATCTTGTCTTTTTCTACTTTCCATGGAGATTAGATCTATGTATGTAACTCTTAGTGTCCTCATTGTTGTCTAGATTCTCTGGTATTGTGATTTGTGGGCTGGTTTTCTTTGATTTATGTTTAAAAACCACTTATGATTGAGTGCATGTGATATTTGTCTTTCTGTGTCCGGGTAATCTCACTCAAAATGTTGTTTTCTACCTCCATCTATTTTTCTGTAAAATTCAAGATGTTTTTTTTTCTGCTGTGTAGTACTCCATTGTGTAAATGTACCACATTTTCCTTATCCATTCTTCAGTCAAAGGGCATTTAGGTTGTTTCTAGGTTCTGGCTATGACAAACAAGGTTGCTATGAACATAGTTGAGCACATGTCTTTGTGGAAAGGTCTGATTTTCCTCAAGGTACTAATGTTGCCTATCTCAAGTTCTTGTCCGACCAGGCAGTTTAGGGTAGGAATTCTGTCTCATGGAATGGGTCCTAACTCAAATAAGATATCAGTTGGTTACTCCAACAAGCTTTTTGCCACTATTATACCAGAATATCTTGCAGGCAATACACTCCTGTAGATTGAAGGGAGATTTGATATTTGTTTGGATGATAATTGAGTATATAATATTTAAGTTCAAACTATAAACTGAGGACATTACCTTCTCTGGAACTTTCAATTTTCTACAACTTCTGTAAGAGTTCCCTCCTCTTTACACTATGGAATTTTAATATTTCTCTCTATCCCAGTCTAAATGTTATATTTTTATGAAAGTAATCCAGAAAAACAGAAGCTAGAAATCATCCACCATGGTCAAGTCAGCTTCATCCCAGAGATTCAGGCCTGGTTCAACATACAAAAATCTATCAGCATAGCCCATTATATATAAAAAACTGAAAGAAAAAATATGATCATTTCATTAGATGTTGAGAATTCAGGACAAAATTCAATACCCCTTCACTCTCCTTCTTTCTTCTCCTTATTCTTCCCCTTTCTATCCTTATTCTTCCTCTCCTCCACACCCCTTCACTTCATTTTCCCCTTGCACAAAAATAAAGATGCAGAAGTAATGAATTTGAGTGATTTTTTTTTCACCTTCAGATCCTCACCTGACTTAGACATCCAATTCTGAGCTCTGAGGGAGTACTGTGTCTGGTACTCAAGACCCTCCATTCAAATGGAAAATGCTTTTTCTACTAAGAAATCACCTAAAATAAATTTTGGACATAGGTGAAAATATGAAATATTTCTTCCCACTGTAGATTATATGTGTCTTTCCTTACTTAGAACCTTGATGGTATAAATTATGTCTGGGCCTTAGTGCTATGTCTTGTTGAACCTAGTTTAATGGTTCCTTGTTTAAAAGTGATGATTCCAAAAATTCTCTGTTACATGAGTTCTGTGTAATGAACAAATAACCTAGTCTCCCTATATAGAGTACCAACAAAAGATAAGAGAAACAATTTCCCCAAGCCCAGCTTAATGAACCAAAGTCTTTAATTGGAATTACTTAAAGCAGAATGAGACATATATAAGTGGTTATACAGCTGACAATTAAAAAAGAAATCTTTCCTAAAACATATTCTTGGAGGAGGCCACATTCTAAGAAACCCCTCCTCTCTATCAATTGTCAAAAATTTGTTAGGTTGCGAGAGTCTTATGCTTCCTTAATGGAATGTTAATGGGTCAATTTTGTTCAGGTCTCCTTTGAATTACCACGGTAGCAGAGGATACCAAAAATATGGTCATATGATTCCTAGAAGACTGTGCTTCAAAATGGGAACTTGTGGCAGGTATATCATTTATTTATCTTTCCAAACTAAATACTTTAGCTTCTTATGCTTTTATTCCTTGCTTAAAATTTTAAGTTTTTTATTCATTTCCTTATTTTTCTACATATTTCTTGAAGTAGCTATAGGTGGCACTGGAATCAATTTTCTTTCTGACTCTTTGCATGCTATCCAAGCCCATGGAAACATATCCATTGTATTTTGACCCCTACTTTGTTTATAGTCTCTTGAGTATTTCTATCATATCTACTCTTTAATTTTAACGAACCTATTCCTTTGGAAAGAAACCACATAGTACTCATTAATGGATTGCTCTCCCACTATGTTCACTTAAATTCAAATAACTACATCACTGTAAAAGGGTAGGACAGTGTAGAAAACACCATTCAGAGCATTTTTAAAGCCAAAATTAAGATACTTAGTCAAACATGAAAAAAAAACTCTAATAGCAATTATTTCTGGTGCATACTGATAGAACAGCAAGCAATAAAGCCTAGTCAGGATTCCAGGCCACCCATGGAACTGTTAATGGGGTACCCAGGAGAGAGAAATCAGTATCATTGATGTGAAATCTCTTCAGAATTATAGTGAAATAAAGAATTTCATTTTCCCTTGTTTCAACTGTGTTTCAAAATGTTTATTTTATCTTAAATATAAAGGCATACTTTTCCTATTATTATACTTATAAGCATGTGGCATTTATTAGTATTTTATAAAACTCAATTTTTTGACTCTTTTATAGGAAACATTTGTTGTGATGAAAGAATTGTTGCAAAGTAGTTGTATTGCATGCTGGTATTTGGTATGCATCAATATATTGATGTGCAGTATTAGTGAGTATTCTGTGAAGCTTTCCTTTACACTGAGGAAATTACCTAGGAAGACAATAAGTGTGTAATAATATGCTTCCATTTTTCATTCATCGTACATCTCTGAAATCACCACCATGCCGTAGTATGTCCAACACCTGTCTATTCAACACACAGTCCTTTAAGACTTGATGTTATATTCTATATATAAGCAATCTTGCAATTCACATTAGATATATTTTTGTTGTTTTGTTTTGGATATTTTAATTTTTTTCTGTTATATTTTGGCTGTTGTTTTTCTATAAGCTCAATTTTACCCCCTTTTCATGATAGCACAGTTTATAGGCTAGTCCTTTTACTTGTGAACTGATCAAAATTGAGATAAATGCTCTTAATAGCACTATTTAATAGTTTAGAGGATTTAGAAGAAATGCTGACCTATACAGCAACTTTACAAAGTGAGCTCTTTAAACCAAACAAGTTTGTCAGCAATTGTCAGAGGTTCATATCGTTATCCTTGAAATATCAGTACATGTCAGCACTATATATAACTTCCATTTCATGGTGTAGTCAAGACTGACCACAAAGCCAGAGCTACTCTTCTGTCTCAGTATCCTAAATGCTAGGATTTCAGGCATGAGCCACCAACTAAGCATTTTCTTCATTGAGTAAGACTGTTCTGAAATCACTTTTCCTAATTACAATGGATTGAAATTATATTAAAAAAGAAAGGCTCAGTTTCAGCCTTCATGTGATGTTTAACAGGACTTCATGTTTAGATGTGACCCCATGTCCCATAAATAGAATAATTGTGACAGATGTTTCCCAACAGTGTTTTTCACCAAGAAGTCCCTGGTCACCAACTTCTTAATTAATATGACTTTCTTTTCTTGTCTATTTATTAACCTCCTATTCACTCATTCCTCTTTCTCAAAAAAGAAAAAAAGTCAAAAAAATTACTTACTACATATTATTTGTGTGCACATTTATGTGTGTGTGGGTGTCTGTATATATATGTGTGTATATATTTAGAATTATATTTGCTCAAGACAGAATGACTTTATTGTAAATGTTTCAGTAGCATAAGAAAAGATGTTTCCCTACTTATTCTTTGTGAGTTCATACATTCATGGTTAGAAATAATATTGTTTCTGCCATTTCTTAATAGTAACTATAAAGGTACAGATCTAAAACTTTCTAAACCATCAATATTCTAGGGTCAATCATTTGATCAGAGATATTCTTTGGGCTGTTCTTATGCTTCAATCATGGAAGGATAATCATATCTTATTCTGCTGTTGAAAAAGTGGTAAAATGTTTATTTTTGAATTTTCAGAATGAAATCTCTATGGTGGCTGTTCTGCTTCCTGTCATAAGAAGTGCTGAAATGTAATTACTTTGGAGAATCTATAGCAAAGGCAGAGGTAATGCTTATTTTCTAAGTGAAGATTTATATATTATAATGTGTGGAAGCTTTACTTAACTTGGTAAGAAAGATAATACAATATTTCAAGAACTACTCTAGTATGGCAGTATGGTTTCTTAAGTGAAAGTGTGTAAATTGGGAAGCTTCAAAACTTTGAAACTGTACAAATGAGAAAAGCTAAGGATATGGGCATCCTCATTCTTCATTGAAGAAAAGGAAACTGAAGATATTAAGTTTAATGAAATTTCCCATATTCCTACTACCCCAAAATTTGTAAAAGGTATTGACATAATCTTAAACACAATATATTCACCATCTAGTTTTAACTCCTTTATATTAGAGTAATTTTAACAGTTTACTTAATTTTCATTTCATATAACTCTCTAGTATCATTAACAGTGACAAAGATTTCTTCTATCACAGATTTTTAGATATTTAAATAATACTCTGCAAAGAATATTAACACTTGCCATATTAGTCCTACTTTCTTTTTACTTTCTCCAATATTTCCTATATTTTTAGCTCTCCATCCTGTTTTAATTCTTCCAAAAACCATATATATATATATATATATATATATAGTTGTCAGAGGTGCATATATATGCACAGTTATATGTTGGTCTTATTGAGTCTTCAGTTGTATTTAAATTTAAGTTCTTCCTAAATTATCATTAACTCTTAAAAGAACTATAATATTTTTGTGGTGGTGCACAAGAGCTAGTTCTGGGACACAATCTAAAGTTGCAGAGAAACCCTTGCTCAAAAAACTTCAATATAATGTTTTTATTGAAGATTTGGGACTTTCACATAATGTACCTCAATCATATGCACTTTCCAGTCTTCCCAGTTGCAACCTCAAATACCTTGTGACATCCCCCAAAGAAAACAAGAAGAAAAGCAAACAATTTATGTTGCCCACACACTCCCTCAAGCATGGTCAAATAGCATACATTCCCTTCACATGCCTTGCAGTATTTCCACTCATGTTCACTAATATATTGAGATCATTGGGATAACATCACACTTGATTCTGAGATTTAACTTTTAGACTTTCAGCTATTAAATATAACTTTCTTCACAACTCATGGAAAACTCAGTATCCATATTGATGACAGAATAGAATTCATAGGTATCTCTCCCTAAACTCTGAGTCTTATATCTGACTTATTCCATCTTAAAAAAAATTCCTTACCAAAACAAGTCCTCACGGTATCTAAATCAGATAATCAGAATGGATTGCATAAAAAATGGTATCTTCTCATCAGAGAAGTGTCATATACAATTTCTATTGCATTTCACTATTCAGAAGAGTTATGCATTTTTTGTTTCTCTCTTCCTAGAATCAATACTATATGATGGATGTGTTTTCTAGTTTTAGGTAAACTTGAAACAAGCTGAAGTTATCTGAAAGGAGTGATCCTCAGTTGAAAAATTTTTTATAGATTCAAATGTAAGGAATTTGTTTATGAATAATTTCTTAATTATTTTAGATATATTTATTTTATGAATACATTAGTCAGGGAATATATATCACCAGGAACAGGAGTAACAGATAGGTCTACTGAGAAACAACTCTCTTACAGAGAGTCCTCTGTAAGAACAATAATTTCTCTTGGCTCCTGAGTCAATCCTCAACATCCTATTTATTCCAAGTTTTGAAACAGAGTACCACAATGTAACACGGCTTTTTTGAAACTCACTATGTAGATCAAGTTAATCTTGAACTTATAGTGATCTGCCCTTTGCTCCCTTTTTTAACTCTAGAATGCATTTATTAACACCTTGTATGAAGCATAATTTTGGACATCATGAAAATCTCAATAGACTCTACCCACAAGCATCTCATTTTATTTTATGCTACAACTCATGAAAAATAAGCCAAATTTCACTCATACCAGACTTTATATATTTATATAGTGATTTAAATTTTAAATGTATGCTTCATAAGTAGAATGTTATTTGACCAGCAAAAAATGCATTGAAAAGTTTTTCTAGTTCCCCTCATGATGAAGAAATATATTAAAAGATACATGGAGGTGTTGAATTATCTAGGATTGAGTAAAAAACAGGATAGATAAAAGATTGGTCAATTGTATTTTTCTTTATTATAAGCAGCAAACTGATGAAATAGCAATGAAAAGTAAAGCTCACCCGTCTAACATGGGAACCACAGAGAGAATGAGCAAACTTTTGGCCACCTGGTTCTTTATCTCTGGGTACCCAAAGGTTATGCCTTAATATGATCCCATCCATTAAAGATCAGTGGCTGACAAATATTCCCCATCATATCCCCTTTTGTCTAAGTAAGAGTGATCCAAACCCAATAAGAAGCTATGTACAATCGGAACAGAAATTATTATTTGGAGTTTTGGCAAGAATGCTGTGAGAAGGTGCATCATTTCAGGAGCTGGTACCCAAAATCTCTTATAGTAGTGCTATGAGCATTATGATGTCATCTTAACTGCATGGAATTGTTGCTGTGGGGCCCCATCTATTTCCTGGAAACTTCAATGATTACTGTAGGGTAAGGATATGTAAGAAACCCAAATGTTTATTGTGAAGAACTTAAACATTATTCACGTAGACATATAGCATGAGACTCTTAATCTCAGGGTCATAGGTTTGAGCCCCATATTTGGTGGGAACTGTTGAATTATCTCAGGTCAAGAAAAAAACAGGCTAGCTAAAAGATAGAACAATTATCTTTTTCTTTATTATAAGGGACAAACTCACAAAACAAGAATGAGAAGTCCAACCTCAGTTGTGTAGCATGGAAACCACAGAGAGAGAGCAAAACTTGGGCCACCTGGTGTTCTCTGAGTATCCAAAGTTCATGCCTTAACCTGGTTCCACTGCTTAAAGATCATTGACTGAAAAAGATTCCCCATCATGAAGAATAGGATACTGTTAGGGTAATAAAAAATTAACAGTGAGAGAGTACATCATGTGATGCATCCAGGTATATGTACCTTAAGGCTTGTCAGAGCAGCTGGCTCTCCCTCCCTATGGCTTCATGACTGCATAGACATCTTGCACAAGGATAAATACATGTTTTGTGATAGCACCAAGATGAGCAGTGTATAGTTACTTTTTTCTTAAGTCTGACATGTTTTTCCTAAAAATTGATACATACTATTTTGTTTGGATTGACAGTTTGTCTATCTACTTCTTTATCATCAAGAAAATGTGAAATTCCTTATTCCTTAAAGATCCTTGCAAGATTTTCATATAGTTTTTTTAATCTCTGATCCATCTCAGTGGGTGTAGGTAGGAACACATACCCCTGTATATGTAGCAACAGTAATCTCTGGCATGTATGCATTTCTTTGCAGGGGAGAATGATGTGGGATTCACTGCTGTATGCTATGAATATGTTTTACTACCATTCGTTATTAAAGAAACTTTTTCAGCCAATGGCTTAATAGAGTGAAGCCAGGCAGACAATCCAAACTGAGCTATAGAGAGAAAGTAGGCAGAGTCAAAGAGTTGCCCATGTAGCTGCCAATGAAGAAATCACCAGCCACCAGCCAAAAGCTTACAGATGGGCCACAACCTCATGGTGATTCTCTGAACAATAAAAATGAGCTAATTTTGCCAGGTTGTGGTGGTGCATGCCTTTAATTCCAGCACTTGGGAGGCAGAGGCAGGTGAAGCCCTGTGAGTTTGAGGCTACCCTGATCTACAAGAGCTAGTTCCAGGGTATCTAGGACTGTTACACAAGAAAACCCTGTCTCAAAAAACTGAAAAAAAGAAAAAAGAAAAGAAATTGGTTAATTTAAGACATAGCAGCATAGCAGTTAGCTAAAAATATACATATGCTATTGGTCAAAGAATGTTGTAATTAAAATAGTTTTTATATAATTATTTCAGGTCTGGGTGACCTGTAAATGAATGAGCAGTTTCCATTTACAATATGGCACCAACATGGACAACTGCATCCATATAAAACCTGAGAGAGCTTGAAAAGTAATTCTATACACAAAATAATAGTTTAACACAGCTTCTTGGTAGTTGCATTTTTATTTTTAGATGGACTCTGTACACTGGCAGCAAGCAGAGCCATCTCAATTCCTTTAATAGAGGTCTTCCTCACTAAGTTTTTGCAGTGAAGGCTGTGTGGTTTCTTTAAGGTAGGGCTTTGTGATTTGTGATAGTTGTACAAACAGTTCTGGCTATTTCAGGAGTCTGAACTCTTAAATGGGGTTTGTGGGTAGCATATTAAATACTGCTTGATGGTGACATAGACCAACTGTGATCCAGGAGCTGGGGTGGTATGCATGACTCTCAGAGGCAATGAATATGGTTTTGCCATGTTGAACTAGGTGGAGGAAGCATGCAGGGCCACAGAGTTGGTCTTAGCCAAACTCACTTAGCATTAGAAAGAAAAAAGTCACGGTTGGACAGAAAATAATTACAGATATACACTCAATAAGAACAAATTCAGATGAAAAATCACCTCTAAATTTGTCATAGAGTTGGGTAAATGTATGTAGGCTTGGAAAAGAGATGAAAAAAGTATAAACAGTTTTAAAAGTGTAAGGACAGTCCTAGATTAAAGGAGTAAAGATAATAAAATAAATATTGTAAAAAAAGTAATAGAGTAAGAAAAATGAGCCACATGAAGATAGAATATACACTGAGAACCTAGATTATGTATATTATTATATTCTCTTGAATATCAACTTGATATTGAAGTTTTTGATTGTGAATGAGCTCAGAGAGATATTTGATTCTGGGGGCTGCTAAACTAAACCAGCATATATACTTTAAAGATATATTGACTTCAAATTTTCAGTATAAGAATATATTGCTTTGAAAAAGAAGTTTTGCTTTTGTTTCCACACAGGATGAGAACCTGTGAATTCCTTCCRGACTAATGTGGTTTGATGAACCATGACCCTCAAAAGGTCTCTGTGAACCCCAAAAGATACTTTGTGCAACAAATAGTAGGAAACAGTTTGGAAAAAAAGAACATGCCAAAAATTACCATTTTTTGAATAAATGTTTGTTTTCATTTAAAGGGGGATATGATATAGAAAAGGATACTTTACATTGGTGTGGATCTTGGTCTATTGATAAAAAATATAAAGTCAATTTTCTTATATGTATTTCTGCCCTTGTTTAAGGTATTGTGTTTGTGCAGCTCATTTAAAAATGTAAGGCATAGTCAAAATACAGAATATTAGATAGTTATTTATAATAGTCAAATTTGTAGCCATAATAGTTAGGTTTTCTAGATATGCAGAAATATGTTTCAGATGGATAGACATTCTTCCAACCATTCAAAGACTTACAGAATATGGCATTTAAATGTGTTAAGAACTTAGGACTTTTCATGACAATGAGAAATATCTGTTCCTGGCAGGACCAATCTACTTCAAGAGAATGATGGTCATTGAAGAGGATCCACATGGAGTTTGTTAATCATTTGGCAAGAAAGTGTTCTTTTCTGGACTGCTTGATGGTATGCTGTATGAACTGGGCATGCAGGACCCACAGAAAAATGACTTCTAATATTTCCTAAAGGTAAGACAGTCCTTCAGAATTCTTGCTTCATGAAAGAGTCTGCCAGACATTTTGCAGGATAAAGAAGAAAGTAACTGACAAACTGCCAATGGGGACAAAAGAGTCTTTCAAATTTCCTGCTTCATGGAAAAATATGCCAGATACTATTAGCCTGTAGGCTGAAGATTCATGCCCCATTGTTATAGAAGAACTTTGGGTGACTGTCCAGGTAGTGAGTTGTTTCTGTCAATTCTAGAGTTTTGAGAGTTTCTTACAATGTACTTCCTGTTAACCTAGCTCAAATTATATCATTCTGTGGACTTTAATGGAGTTGAAGAATAGATAGTTATAATTATAGTTTTCCTTAGTTGTTATGATAAAAGATAAAGTAAATATAAATATTTTAACTGTAATTCTTGATTGATATCTATTTTGTTATGTGTAATTTTCCTATGCTAAATTAAAAACCTTCCTTTTTTAGACAAAAAAGAGGAGCTGATGTGGGATTCCCCTCTGTATGCTGTGAATATGTTTTATTCCATTGGTCATTAAAGAAGTTGTTTCAGCCAATGGTTTAATTGAGTAAAGCCAGGCAAGCAACCAAACAGAGATATAGAAAGAAAGTAGGTGGAGTCAAAGAGATGCCATGTAGCTGCCAAAGGAGAAAGGTACCTGCCAACTGCCAGGAACCTTTCAATGGGCCTAAACCTCATGATTATTCTCAATTTAAGAGAAACTGATTAATTAAAGATTTAAAAGTTAGTTAGAAAATGCATAAGTTATTGGTACCAAGAATTGCAATTAATAAAGTTTCCATGTAATTATTTTGGGTCTGGGCATCCAGGAAATGAATGAGCAGACTCCATTTACTGGAAAACACTATAGTTCAACTTTTTTCAATATTTCAAAATTTCTAGAGTTGGCAAGTGGTAGAGGTCCCTGGCATGAGACATGTAACTTCTTTGGGTAACAAAGCTGAAAATAGCACCAAAGGCTCTCTTTGTGGCAAGACCCTGGGACCCTGACATACTTGAAAAAGGACTATGGACAATTTGCACTGTGATTCTAGGCATGATCCCAGGAGCATATTGCTACATGAACTCCTTGCTTTCAGTATGCTAGCCATACTGCTGGCTTAAATGAGTCACAGAAGTTCATGGAATTTAATACTACATATTTACATAACTGTTCTGGGAAGAATTATTTTAATCATAAGTCTTTGGGAAATGTTATTAAATAGATGATATCAGGAGTTCATGGGAACAGTTTAGGAACAAAAAATGAAGTAGAATCACAAAAAAACACAGCTCCCCAATTTCTAATAACTGCCAATATCCTAGGAAGTTAAGGGAGGATAGATATAAGAACAAGAGATAAACAGTATCAATTATTAAGAGTAAGTTTCCAAGATATGCTGCCTATTAAAAAAATGAAAAAGCTGGTATATCTCCAGAGGAGATAGAGTAGTACAAAACATAGAATGTATTTATGTACCTTTGACTGATAAGTTGATCATGAGAACCCAGACCTTATTAGATATAAATATTAATCACAACAGACAAAACTCTTTTTCACCCTTTTATGCTGTAGCCACATGTGTTGGCAACTTAGCAAGCTGTTCTACATGTAGGTGTGCCTAGTTAAAAAAGTTCCTTTGCAGCTTGTAAGACTGCTTATGCTTCTAACAGTAGAGATGCAGATAAAAAATATAATGGATACCAATGGGAGACTTGGGGAATGAAATGGGAAAGTAGCAAGGAGCAAACTGATATTGTTATTATTAATTATTATAATATTATTATTACAATTTTTAGAAAATTATTGACGCAAAACTGATTGTAAACCTGTCCTTCTTCACCACCAAAAAAAAACAAAGAAAGAGAGAAAGAAAATGTTCATATGAACAATTGAAACTCTATGAATAAAAACTGCACAGGCTATCCAGGACCATTTACGGAACAATAGGGTGGTCATTTTCTTCATGGTACCTATTTCACACATCTGTCCCAGGTCATAAAACCCCTCTATAGCAAGGCTTCTAGAAGCTACTGCTCTAATCCTCCTTAGACAATGCAAATAACAAGTAGGTTACTGCTACCTATCTCATTTTAAAAGGCCAGCAGCTCCTGTTGTTCTCTCTGCATAAGGTCCTGAAAGCCATGAAAATTCAGGTTAAGAATTTGTAGTTGACTCTGCATCCAGGCTCTCCTGCGTTCTCCAGCCTTGTGAGTCTCTCCTCCACATCCAAGATCTCCAATTCATGACTGTAGCCTGGGTCTCAATACAGTGTTTCGCCATATTATGGCCACCTAGCTAGGGCTAAAAACAGTCTCTATGAATCCTCCAGAACTTACTCTATGTATTTCCCATGTACATGTTCCTTGTGTACTGTGTTAAACCATTGAAAAGTTCTTGGAATCTTTAGGACTCCTGTTTCTCTATAGGTTCTATTTGACACTTATTATTGTCTTCAGTTATATGGCTTCATGGAGTTGCTTGAAAGTTTCACAAAGTCGTGTTTCTGTCATATCAATGTTACATTTCCATTTCTCTAAGTAGTGCTCTTTGTTTAGTTTACCATTGACTGCTATTTTTAATTACTGAACATAATTATACATGAAAAATTGGATCAGAAAAACATTCCTTAAGCACATATTTTGATGGAAGGAGCTACTAAATTTAATAAATACTGAGTATTTTATTTGATTAGAGTGATTGAATTATTTAAATCCTTGCACTTAAAAATAATTATAGACTTTGAAATTTCAGATCTAAGTAATTTCTCTTTAGAATTGATGATGGAAGGTACAAAAATACTGCCAAGAAAATATAGAAAATGGATTTTCCTCTTCACTGAAGGAGCTATTATTATTGTTTCTTATCTTGATAAGACATTTGGCAATGAAAAAAGGTGTGGAAGCATATAAATGTAGGAGTGACTATCTACTATCACACATATACATCTAGTGTTATCTGATCATAAATGTTTATCAAAATATTATAGTGGCAATTGTATTTCTAGTAATACTGAATTTCCTCTTCAAATTTTATTTGCTTGTATGTTTTGGGGTAAAGCTAATCAATGAATTACCTAGAAACCAGAGATTATTTTCTAAGTTGTGGTTGTCTTATTTTTTGTGAATCTATGGGGGAATAATTTGTGTTCAATTAGATGTGTTCTGTATATGCACATAATCATGGAAACAAAATCACAATAAAAATAAATTTATAACAGACTCAAAATATAAAGATTTTTGCTGCTTGCTCATTCTGTTCCTAGGCAACCCCTGTTTGATTTTTTTCTCTCTCATTGTAGATGGGTTTCTATAAATTATATATCATGTATTCTTTTTTATATAGATGCTCTTGTCATAATAATTACAGGCAATGAAACTTTATCATAGTTGATGAATGCAAGGATTCTATTATACAGAGGCAGGCTAATTTACTCATTCATTCAGTTGCTAAGAAAATTTGGTCTGTTTAAGCTTTGATTATTATAAATAAAATAACAATGAATACTCAAGCACAGATTTTTGTCGGAACTTAGAATTTTAGTTCTCCTGGATAAATGCCTGAGAGTGGAGAGGAATGGCAAACAACATGTGACTATTTTTTTTTAAAAAAACAATCATCCTTAAACTGTCTTTCAAAGTTATATTCAAATTACTAAATTGTATCAATAACCTACCATTGCCTTTTGAATATTCTAGTGAATATGCTTTTATAGGGTAAACTTGTAATATTTTTACTTGTAATATTTACTTTTTACAACTAATATAAAATTTCAAAATTCTGATAAAAAATCCTTCATAATATGCATGAAGAAATATTCACTTGTATATTGCTCTGTGTTTGCTAGGCATTTATATATTTAAGAATATTTTATCTAGAATTTCTTAATGATAATATTTTTAGAGACTTTCTCTTGTAGATTCTAGAATCAAATAAGATTTGAAAAATTACCAAGTTCTTACTTAATGACACAAATATTTGTGCATGGGAATGAGATAAAGTCAGTATACATTAAAATGAACAGAATTGTGTGTGTGTGTGCTAATTAGCAAATAAGATATAATGAGTTCCAGGGAGTGAATAAACATACATACAAGGGCAGGTTATGAACAAACATGTCTTGGGAAGGTCTCTAATACTTGACCTTTGAGGTAAAACATAGCAGATGATAAGGAAGTGATCATAGAAGAACTGGGGAAAGTTCTTCATAACACAGAACATGGAAAATATGAGCAGTAAAAAATGAGCAGAATAAAACAGTCATTATATGGGACCTGGAGTATGTCAATGAAAATAAACCATTAAGGGTTAATTTTGCAGATGGATTTCACATGAGTAAATAGCAGTTATGATACTGGTAAAGGGAAATTGGGTTTTGGGTCATATTTTGTTTCAAAACACACAGACTATACAACTTGATTTAGAATTGTAAATGGCATTTTGGTTGCTTAATAGATGAAGCAAATGTGAATGTGGAATAAATACTAGGATGGTACGGCAGCTGTGTCAGTGAAAGTACAGGTAAGTTAAGAAAACTCTCTAGGGACTGCTGCTGTGATAATTGTGGCAGAATTAGCAGTCTTGCTCTTAATTCTGTAGCATTAGTGTCAGAATAAACCCAGTCAGTCCTTATGAAGTTCATTGAGATAATAGTGCTGTTGCGCTGATAGCCATACTATCATGATACCTGTGTATAGGTACTCCCTCAAGGAAATTCTCTAAAGTGCCATATTAAAGAAGTAAAGTGTAATTTATTGAATATTGAACTTACATTAAGAAAGGGATTTAAAAGTTCATGAAGCATCTTTGAGACATAAACATTTCTTGCAAATATTATCACAGTCATTGATAAACAGTAAAACTTATGTTCATTTTGGTATTAAGGAGAAGAGTGTTGTTCATTGACTTTGGACGGATATCAAAAACTGTCAGAGGAAAAGAGATTCACCTAAACAGAAAGAGAAAGGACTAATGAACTCTGGGGCTGTACTGTAGAGGATATGCAAGATTTTTTGGGAGAGAGGACACAGTGCAATAAGCAACAACACAAAGAGTCCTTTCATTTCCAAAATTTGTTTTTGGTTCCTTTTCATGCTTCAATGCTTTGCTGAAGTTATACTTCAAGTTATCTTCAAGTAGCGACTGGTTTCCTTCACTTTTATAGTATCATGCCAGGTTATAAATAAATTTCCTTGATTTGTTCACCTGCTGAATTGACTATTTTATACTGTCATGGGTTCATTTTGAAAGTGAGAGTGTGCATTACTTCAGAGATTTCAGTGATATTGACTCTCATTATAAGAGAGTTGGAGTCATGGGAATAGATGCTGACAGGAAGTTGACTCATGTTATTTAGTGTATCTGCTCTTCTTATTTTTCTCTTGGATGAATTCTACTTGTAACTTTCTTTTTGTTCTAACTCAATTTCATTGTTCCATTAATTTTCTCATGGTTATGTAGCTTGACTTCTTGGAAAGACATCTATTTCTTCCATTTGTTTAGTAAGTAGTCACTATGTTGTTTGTTTTGTTTTCATCAGTATACCTGGGTTTTATTAGTTATAGGACATAATTTTGAATTATATTTATAAGTCAGTAACATTTCAGCAAATGTAGCACGTAGTGAAAGGGGAGCAGGCCTGCTTTTCATCTGGCCCAGCTG
>LOJH01037677.1:0-18607 GCA_001685095.1 Ellobius talpinus | reverse complement strand
AAGGAGATAAATGGATTAAGAAATGGAATAAAGGGAGTGGTGACCTCAGGGCAAAATCCTACCAAGCTAAATTTCCAATTTGTGGAAAGAAAGAAACTAAAGAAAAGTTTAGAGCCAGGCATGGTGGGGCACACCTTTAATCTCAGCACTCCAGAGGCAGAGGCTGGTGGATCTCTGAGTTTGAGGCCAACCTGGTCTACAGAGATGGCTCAGTGGTTAAGAGCATTGCCAGTTCTTCCAAAGGTCCTGCATTCAATTCCCAGCAATTACATGGTGGCTCACAACCATCTGTATTGAGATCTGGTGCCCTCTTGAAGAAGAGACCTGGTCAGTCATCCTCATCAACTTAGACCATGAAGCCCAATATGGACAAGTTCAACAGAACCACCATATAGAGGCTGCCCGTGCATGCTTTAACAATGCCAGGGCATAAATTTCATTTCATTTAATTTTGGTCTTCGGAGCAAGTTTCAGGACAGCCAAATTTTACGCAATGAAAGAGAGAAAGCTGGTGACGATGTCATTGAACGAGGGGGCCATGTTCCAGCTCTAGTAAGCAGCGGAACTTGGTGGCAACTTTGGCCATGTGGTTCTGGCTTTATCATTTAGAAGGGAGGAATTATGGAATAAAGTTGCTGAGGCCAGACGTGTCAAGGGTGTCCCTGAATGGAGGCCTAGAGTGGTCATTGCCTGAAGCCGTGAAGTTGAAGCCTGGCTTGCCTTGGAGAACCCAAGATGTTAGAGATGGCAGAGTCATGGGATACCTGTTGAGAGCTGTTAGCAGAGTAGAACCAACCCAAGAGAAAGATTTTTTGTAGTTAAATTTTTTGTAGTTAAATCTGAACAGAGTTGGAGATCTGATGAGTGTTTTGACATCAGACATGGAGATGCAAAGTTTGGAGTTTACCCAGATGGTTTTTGGTCTTGTATTTCCTCACTATGCTCTCTTCCCTACATTTTGGAATGATAATGTATATTCTGTGACAGTATATGTTGGAAGTATGTGATCTGCTTTTTGATTTTGATTCTTTAGGGACTTGCAGTTAAGTGATTGCATAAGTCTCAGAAGAGACTCTGGACTTTGAAACAAGTTTGGGACTGATATTAACTATGGGGATTCTGAAGTTGGCCTAAATGCATTTTGCATTATGATATTGTTACAAGCTTTTGGGGACCAGGGAGTGGAATGTAGTAGTTTGAATGCAATTGGCTCCCATAAGCTCATGGGTAGTGGCACTATTAGGAAGTGTGACTTTGTTAGGGTAGGTATGGCCCTGTTGGAGGAAATGCATCACTGTGGGGTGGGCTTTGAGGTTTCCTTTGCTCAGTATACCAATCAGTGTGTCAGTTGATTTCCTGTTGCCTGCAAGATGTAGGCTCTCAGCTGCAGTACCACATCTGCCTGCATGCCAGTGTGCTTCCCACTGTGATGATAATGGACTGAGCCTTTGAAACAGTAAGCTGCCACCTCAAATGTTTTCCTTATAAGAGTTGCCGTGGCCATGGTGCATTTTCACAGCAATTGAAACCCTAAGTAAGACAAAATGCAACTTTAAAAAGTCCATATAAAGTCAGGGAATATAGTGATGGCATGGGATTGAAATATAAGCTGATGTGACCATTGGATTGGTCAGTAGTACTCTGGGAATTAGACAGCTGGAGTTCAGCAAGACAAATCCTGATGTGGGATGTCCTTCTGTATATGTGTGGCTTTATTAGATAATGAATAAAACTGTTTTGGCCAATTGCTTAGCATAGTAAAGCCAGGTGGGAAATCCAAACAGATATATATAGAGAGTAGGTAGAGTCAAAAAGATAACATGTAGCTGCCAAAAGAGAAAGATGCTGCCGGAATCTTACCAGTATTCCATAGCCTTGTGGTGATACATAGATTAATAGAAATGGGTTAATTTAAGATGTAAGAGCTAGCTAGGAATATGCCTAAGGTACTGGCCAAAGAGCTTTGTAATTAACATAGTTTCTGTGTGATGATTTGGGTCTGGGTGGCTGGGAAACAAAAGAGCAGTCTCTGTTTACAAAATCTATCAACATGCAAGCTTTCATGAAGATAGAACTCTGGGTTTCTATGAGGAGTAGTGGGTAAATAGTGTTCACACATTAAAAAATCTACTGGGTGGTGGTGGCACACACCTTTAATCCCATCATTTGTGAGGCAGAGACAGGTAGATCTCTAAGTTCGAGGCCAGCCTGGTCTACAGAGAAAGTTCCAGGTCAACCAGGGGTACATAGAGAACCCTGTCTTGAGAGAACCAAAATGAAATAAAATAATTTTGTGTGTGTGTGTGTGCACACACGTGCATACCATTGCATGTATGTGAAGGTCAGAATATACCATTGTGGAGTTAGTTCTCTCCACATTTATGTTTCAGTAATCAAACCCAGGTCAATATCCCCGTGTGGTTTAGTGGCTTTACCTGCTGAGTCATATAGCATGTCTCCTGATATTTTTTATGTTAGAATCTTTCTTTCCATTTGACCTGCTTTGCCTTAATAATAAAATGAAAATTATAACAGAAAGAAACAAAATTTTTGAGATTTAATCAGCAGCCCAAAGAAATGAAAAGTCAGAGTTAGGCAGGAACCAGAGACTCACCAGGAGTGAGAGGAGCAGTGTTGGTAGGCCACTTAGAGCTGACACCTTCCCACTGCCCTCCCTGCTTCACATTCTGGCTCGCTAGTGCTCATGTCCTCCCTCCAGGAGACAGTGGTTTTCCTTCAGTGACTTTGCTTACCTTCTCTGAAAGTTAGTTTATGACCAGTAACAACTTCTGACCATGACATAAAGGCCAAGGCTTTCTCTGCCCTTAGTGTTGTTTAACAAAGGAATTGTTGGGCAGAAGAGAAACTGTCATCCACGGACGGTGTTGAATGGAGCAACTGCCAACACCTGTCTGAAGCACCTCTGACTATAAACTACTGTCAATACCTGTCTGAAGTATCTCTGACTATAAACTACCACTAATACCTGTCTGAAGCATTACTGTAAACTACCGCCAACACCTGTCTGAAGCATTACTGACTGTAAACAACCACCAACACCTGTCTGAAGTACTGCTGACTGTAAACTCCCGCCAACACCTGTCTGAAGCATTACTGTAAACTCCCGCCAACACCTGTCTGAAGCACTGCTGACTGTAAACTCCCACCAACACCTGTCTGAAGCACTGCTGACTGTAAACTCCCGCCAACACCTGTCTGAAGCACTGCTGACTGTAAACTCCCGCCAACACCTGTCTGAAGCACTGCTGACTGTAAACTCCCGCCAACACCTGTCTGAAGCATTACTGACTGTGAACTCCCGCCAACACCTGTCTGAAGTTTACTGACTGTAAACTCCCGCCAACACCTGTCTGAAGCATTACTGACTGTAAACTCNCTGACTGTAAACTCCCGCCAACACCTGTCTGAAGCACTGCTGACTGTAAACTCCTGCCAACACCTGTCTGAAGCATTACTGACTGTAAACTGCCAACACCTGTCTGAAGTGCAGTGTTCAGGGCTGGGCAGTTCATTTGAGTCTTTTCTTTTTGGGACTGAGTTTCCCTGCGTAGCCCAAGTTGGCCTGAAAACCCCTGTGTAGAATGGGCTAGTCTTGAACTCACAGATACTTGCCTGCCTGTGTCTCCTGAATGCTAGTATTAAAGGAGTGCACCACCACACCTGACTCCTACCAATTTTTAAGGCAGCCCTTTTAACGCAGGGCTAAACATCTTATACCTGGTTGAAACCTGCCACTCTGCCACTTCCCCACCGCCATTGCCCTAATTTCATCTTCAGAGCAACCTAGAACATACTGAATGCTTTCTTCATGACTCTGACTTCAGGCATCCAAAGGATACCCTCCTGCCCCTAGTGAATCTTTCTCCTATTCCCAGGCTGCCAACTATTCTTAACCTTAGGTTATATGCCCTCTGTTCAAGTGGCTGATGAAGGTGGACCTAGACCCCAGGCGTGGCCCCAAGTGGAAAGGATAGACTCTCCCATTATCTTCAATCTGTCTTCAAACAAGACCGGACTGTCATCTCACTTGGACTTCCAGTCATGCTTCTGGGAAGCCATATTTTCCACATACTGTTTGCTTTTGTTTGCTTGTTTTGATTCTTAGATAAACCACATAAGTGGAGGTATTTTCTGATCCAAGTGTGTTTTATGTTTCTGAATCAAGTGAAGACCCTTAATACATATTTTCTTAATTTTTTTTACCATATTAGATCTGCCCACTGCTGTGGATTTTAAGGGCTTTTTTTTTGGGTAGGGGAACTAATTATCACTCATCATTTGGTTGCCCTGTGTACTTTGCCACTGGAAGCTTAATAACCTGTGCAGGTGTTCCTGTCTGTGTTGTTGGCGAGAAACAGTCTCAGACTGAATGAGACAGAGATGTTATCAGATTCTAGATCTTTCCACTGCACCATTCTGTTTGGCTCCGTTGACGGCACTTTAGGAGGTTGCTCTTCTAGTAAATGGTCTACTTGGGGGTGCTTCTTGCAGGGGGTCTCAACTCTAAAAGCCACGAAGGCAAGTATGTCACCAGAATGTCAGCTGTCCTTGGTCAGTTGGGAGCAGCATGCCTGCCCACATCTTTTAGGTAGTCTGCAGATGCCCCTGGACTAACCCTGGAGGAGGCTGACAGGAGGAGGGGACCCCCATCTTACTGCGCTACACTCATACTCTTACTAGATTGTTTTTTGTCTTTTGTGCTGGGGCTGAAACCTAGGAATTTGTTCATGTGAGGCAAAGGCTCTTCCACCAAGAGAGTTACATCCCTGGATCCACTATTTCCTTTTTATCCCAGACACTAGTGGTTTGATCCCAGACAATGTAGTCATGCTGATGCTGATCGGCTCCTGTAACTCATACCTTGTCATATACCCAGCTTCCTGTTGCAGTCTGCAGAACCCTTCCAAGTCCCACTGTCCCCACAAGTGAACACAGGCTCCCTTTGGGCTGACGTTTCAGAGCTGATTTTGCCCACTCTTTCCTCTCACAATACATGCCAGGCCTCCGTTTCCTCTTGTTTTACATTTTCTCCAGCATCCTTGGTAAGAATTTATCTGCTTTCTTTACAGGTGTGCTCGGATCTCTGGATAATAGTGCATGTGCTTGCACGCTTGGAGGCTTGGCTGGTGATACTGTATCTGCTTACATGCTTGGTCCCTTCACAGCAGGCAGTGACTGTGCTGTTCCTCTGTGGGTTAAAAATCCCTAGTTGAAATGCATTTTTATCTTTGTTTGGCTTTCTAATTTTTTACTTTTTTTAAAAAAAAACTTTATGACTCTGGAGTTCTAGCAGTGTTAGCTTCTTCCTGGGTTATTGGATCCAAATTAGGAAATTATAATTTTTAAATTACATTAGTTTATTCATTATGTATGTGATGCACACAGCAGCATGTGGAGGTCAGAGAATGACTTACAGGAGTTGGTTTTCTCCTGTCATTGTGTGGATCCTGGAGGTCAAACTCAGGCTGGCCGGTTTGAACGGTAATTCTGATGGTCTGAAATTTATAATTTTTAATAAAAAATTTTCTTTTAGCAAACAATTAGCTAGGAGAGTATTTTTCTATGAACTATTTTTCCTTGCTGTGTTAATTAAAATATGTACTTTGAGGTAGTAGAGTCCAGAAGTATGAATTTCATGTTTGCCATGCTCCTGCTTTTATTGCATGTAACTAACCCTTTCCTGCTAGACAGTTTTGCATCTGGTGGAGAGTTAAGCTGCTGTTAACTTCCTCTCTCTGACATTCAGGTTGGCCTTGCTTTGCTGTATCTTAGACCTTGAGCTTTTTCTGTCCTCGGTGGAGGCTTTTTCTTTCCACAATTTAATTTTTCAGAATTTAGAACTTTAGATTCCACGATTCAGGCCCCAGCGAAACCTCCTTGCTTTGCTCACTGTTTGCTAGGTGGCATCTTGTTTTCAGTGTGTGCTGTGTTGGGCCCTGTCTGCTGATACAGCATCTCTGTGGTTTTCAGTAAATGAACAGCAAACATTTCCACCCATTAGTGCTGAGAAGCAAAGAAGAGGAGCCACCCGGGTGCTCAGCACAAATCGGGATGAGATAAGTGTGCAGTAGATTTATATTTTACTCGGCTTGGTCTAGTGACTCATATGTGGGGTTTTGTATTTTCAGTTGTTTGGCTATGATTTCTTCAGGTTTTTAATTTTTTAAATTTGCACTTAAGACATGAATTTGACCCTGTACAGGAGAGTTTCTAGAAATAAAGATGGTTCTGCTTTTTATTTTGAGCAGAAAGAATCCCTATAGATTATATTCAGATTGATATCAATAAACGAACATTTCAGATCATCCATGTGACCACTGGCCAGATCCTACAAACTGCTAACAAGCTTGAAACAACACAGATGAATTTTGATAAAGCCTCTCCCCAAAGCAAATGAACAGTTGCCAGAACATGAGCCACAAGGAAAATTTTCTGCTCGGCTTGTAGCTGAAGGGAAATGAAGGACCATGATTTGCAATTTCGGGCATTCCTGATCCTACAGCAGGAGGAGCTTCAAAGCTAGCTTGATATTTTCTGTCTGTCTTCAGTCCTCTGTTCAGAAAAGCTGACAGTCCGTCCTAAGGAACTGGAACTGTCTTCTGTGCATAGGCTGATAATGACGACATGTACTAACACTACAGAAATGTAACCTCAGAGTCAGAGGTGTTCGTGATAAATTATAAATGCCATCCACTTTTACGTTGAAGCTGTAATTTGCATGGAAAACCCCACACCCTTTAGTTCCCAGTGCGGCGAGTTTTGACAGCTCAGAGTCACGTGATTGTCACCACAATTAAGACATAGAATGAACCCATTACTCACAAAATTCCCTTGTGCCCTTCTGAAGATGGCTCCTGTCCCTATCTCCCACCTGGCGACCACTGGTCCATTTTCTGTGTCTGGACTTTGCGTCGTCCAGGATGTTGGATGAGTGACATCAATGAGACAGCTCTTTGAACTGACTCCTTTTACTTGGGCTCATGCACTTGAGATTCCTTCATGTTACGGAGTGTGGATGTACCCCGCTTTGCTGACCTATTCATCAGCAGAAGAAGGTTTGCTTTCTTTTCTTTTTCTTTTTGATGGTTACAGATGAAACAGCAGGAGGAGGATTGCTCAGGACATGCCACCTTTATAGGAAAGCACCAGACTGAGCCTGGCAGCTTGTGACTGTAGCAGGTGCCCCCACCTCAGCCTCTGATCCCTTCCTGCTGTGTTCTACTGGTTTCCATGGTGTACACTGTGGGACATCTCACATGCTTTTGCTACCTTGACTGAGGTGTCTGTGTGAAACTTCTGTCTCTTTCGGAATGTAGATTATTTGTTTATTTCACATTGAACTTTGATAGGTTTTTAGTTATGATAGAAATTTTTTTAAAAGATTTATTTTATTTCTTATGTATACAGTGTTTTCTTTGCATGTTTGCCTATGCTCCAGAAGAGGGCACCAGATCTCATTATGCATGGTTGTAAGCCACCCTGTGATTACAGGAATTGAATGCAGGACCTCTTGAATGCTCTTAACCTCTGAGCCATCTCTCCCACTCCCGTAGAATAGACATTCTTCATCAGGTTTGATTTCCAATATTTTTCCCAGTCTGTAGTGTTTCTTTTTATCACTTCAGAGTTTTGAATTTTGATAATGTCAATATAATTAAGTTTTTTTAAATAATTGAATTATGTTTTGGTGGGTGCTCATTAAGAAATCTTTATCAAGGGCATAGGTCTTTTCCAGGTATATTTAATTGGAGAAGTTTTATATTTTTTGTTTTGCATTTAGATCTGTGTTTCACTTTGGGTTAATATTTGTTTATAGAGTGAGGTGTGGGTTAAAGGGTGTGCCTTTGCTGCTGGCTTCTTTCTCACCTGAGTTACTGGAATTTTACCTGTGTTGAAAACCAGCTGGTAAGGCCAGGTATGCTGGTGCCTGCTGTAATCCCAGCATCTGGGAGGCTGAGGCAGGAGGATTGTCTCAAGTTTTAGGCTAGCCAAAATTGTCTTCTTTGTTGTTTTATGGTTTCAACAGACAAATCTTGCACATATCAGATATGATTATTTATTGAGCTCTCAGGATTTCCTTAGGCGTAGGGGACACTTCCCATTCCCAGCTGCAAATGTACTCTTAGCTGTGGGCTTTGAACACAGTCTTTATCCTCTCGTCCTAGTTCATTGAACATTGTTTTCATGAAATGATGTCAGATGCTGTCAAATGGGGTGTGTGTGTGTGTGTGTGTGTGTGTGTGTGTTGTGTGTGTCCCTTCTGTCACTATGTTGTATTACTTTGGTAGAGTTTCATGTATTGAGTCAGTCTTGTGCTCCTAGGATAGATCCCACTCAGTGATGGTGAGGCATTTTTGCATGTTCCTGCAGTTTTTGCATGCTCTAGGGCTTAGCTGAGGACTTGGGACTGTAGTCATAAATGATGTTGCTATGTAGTTTTCTTTTCTCATGATGACTTTGTCTGCTTTTGGGATTAGGGTGACTCAGATGTGCTTGGAATGGTTCCTTCTTCCTTGATATACTTTTGTTATGTTTTAATGAAACCCTGTGTCCCTGGAACTCTGCATGGAGTCTGACTGGCCTTGAGTTTCTAGTGGTTCTGCTGCCTTCGCCTCCTAAGGACTGGGATTAAAGGCATCAGCCACCACACCTCCCCTTTTGATGTTTTTGATGTTGTTTTGTGGAATTTTTAAGGCATTGAAAATTTTAAGGCATTTTTTTAAACATTTTGTAAAATTCACTAGTGAAGTCATTATGCTTTCCATGACCTTGAAATACTCATCATGTTAATGATTGTGTTTTAATGTGCTTCCCACTTTAATATTTGCTTACTTACATCTCCTTAGAAACAGCTCAGATCCTGAAAGGCAAATTTTGTTAACAATTGACTGCCTACAAAACTTTCAGCTTTGTGAGACCACGGAGTTATTTTGGATGGCCTCAGTTCTTTTGATCTGATTAAATTCAGTAATTGAACAAATCCACTCGTTTAGCAGACATTTATTGTGCATCCATCATGGGTTAGATTTAGAAGGGAGATTTTGACATGAGGTGATGTTCTCATTTGTTGCTCCTGGAGAGATGTTAACTGAAGTATCTTTTTAATCATCCACCCATTTGTCCATTCATTCATCTATCTATCTATCTATCATCTATCTATCTATCTGCATACCTAGTTATATGCTGATAAAAATAAATGTTTTTAATCATTAAAAATATTTATTTGCTCCATGATGATTTATTTGATAGATATGATTTTAATTTGTTCAACTCTTATTCTTATAATCTGGTGTTTATTTGTTCCTTTTGGAAAATTTGACTATTTCCACTTGATACTCTCATTGTTTGATAATATCCAAGAAATTATGTAAATTTTCTATTCTCTTAGAGCTTGTTACAGCTGACATTTATTCTTTTGATATTAATGTTAATTAAATTGTGACTTAGTAAAGAGGACTTGGCCTCAGTATTCTAATTAGTAGGTATTTATTCTTGGGAGAATTATTATCACCATGGAGCAAGGAAAATTAGCAGGAAAATAAGATGCAAAGACTTTGGTTATTGATGACATGGTGATTTCCTTCCATACGTATTGTTGTCCCCATCCGTTAAACAAGCACCAAGGAGATTATTCTTAGGTAGATAAAAGGATCCCTTTCATATGTTAAAAGCAATTTAGCTGATGCCTAAACAGTTAATCGTACTGTTCCCCACTTCAGAGAATTCAGAAGTACTTAGTCTGAATGAAGTTCTTTAGGTGGAGAGAAGAGACATTCTGCCACTGCAGAGCTGTGAGAAACCTGCCGCAGGATGAATCGTTAATCAGTCTTCAAGGTCCAATTCTTCTTATTGGATTTCCTTCTTTTGGCCCACTGACACATCCAGTGAAGGATCATGATTCTATACAATTAATTCCATGATTATAAGGACTGAGAGAAGAGAGGTTATTAATACTCAGGAGGCTTCTGCGCTCCAGTAAAACCATTAAGAAGGAACTAATATGATAATAAAATGAAAAGCAATTCAAAACTTATCAGCCTAGTAAAGAGTATAACCAAATATCTTATAGCGATAAAAATATCTGGAAATGGAACGGGGAAAAAAGACTTTCCCACTCAGACTAACAATGTTACGATGGGTTTGGCCTTTGTTAAATCAGCACGGTATCTTGAAGAGGATATTTGCTTATCAGGTGACTTGTAACCATATTCAACGGAGAGTTATGGGTGGGGGGCCAGTGTTTGGATGTCTGCCCTACACATAGAATGTCCAGCCACAGCACTGTCTCCTGCCTTTTCTGTGGTTCGGTTAGAAGCAATTTATCCCACAGCGTGGGAGTGAGTTATACGTGCGCATTGAAATAACACCATTCTGCCAAGAAGCACAGAGTATTTCATCTATATGAAGGGAGTCGGATGTCAAGAAATGCTTTGTGGCAGATGGCAATATGCACAGCTTCTCATCTTCCATTTTTACAACCCTGAGGGGAAGAAGGGAGTAGGTGATCGGCACTAGGCCGCTAACTCGTTCTTACAGACACCTGGCTTTCCTTGAAGTGACTGGTGCCCATTCTGTCTCCAGCCTCTGCAGGAGTTACAGGGCATGCAGACCTTCCAAGTCATAGCCACCAGAAGCCATTAAGGGTCTGTCACGTGTGATCAGAGTCACAGTGAAGCTGGGCAGGCTCCTGCTGTGACTTCCTCCCCTTAAACTCGCGGGGCTCCTCTTTGGCATCTCTTTATTTCTTCTATTTCTCCTCTTTTCTCCTCTTCTGTTTACTTTGCTTTTGTGAGACAGGGTCTTACTATATAGCCCGGGCTGTTCTAGAACTTTTTATGTAGACTAGGCTAGCCTTAAATTCACAAAGCTCTGTCTGCCCCGTGCCTCCAGAATGCTGGGATTAGAGGCTTGTACCACCATGGCCCTATTCTAGCTTTTATTCCTTTCTCTGACATCTCCTTTGTCAGGTTGTTTGTCCTTCCACAACTTGCCTTTGTTTCTTCTGGATCCCAGTATCTCATGACACTGGGGTCCCCTCTCCCACAAAGCAATGCTGATAAGAGGTGAATTTTTCCATCTCTATATCCAAGAATTACAGATTGGAATGAGTTTTAAGAAAATTCGATCCATCTTCTTCATGTTAAATAATAGGCAATGGAAAACGTGGTGTGTTCAAGGTCATAGAACATTGTTGCATTAGCACAGGGAAGCCTGTGGTCCCAGTGTCCGCTTCATGTCTGCCTGGCTGGTTTCAGCCAATGCCAGCACATGGTCAAGCCTCCAAATTGCTTGGTGGAGGCATAGAAAGCCAGAGAATGAAAGTCATGGCCCATTTCTCTAAAGCATCACCTGGAACTGCCTTGGGGCAGAAAGGATGTGTGGCAGCTAGTCAGTCCTTGCCTCTCTGCTTCCCTCCTTCCTACCCGCCTCTGCTTAGGCTGATGCTGCCCACTCTGAGACTGCAAACACATTGCTGTTTTGCCAGCTGCTTCCCCATCCATCCTGCCAAGATGTGTGCTGGATAGAGGTGGCAAGCCTCAAGATGCGTGCTGCCTGGATAGAGGCGGCAAACCTGGTGTGGGAAGACCTGGTGTGGGAAGACCTACCTTTTTGTTTCTTCTTGCTGGCCCTGGAGTCCGCTGCTTCCTGGAGTCATCTTTTGGAAGCAATGCTTACTTTCATGTTGCAGTTTCTCCGCATGTCTGGAATTGCATTGGCTCCTCACCTCCCAGTAATGCCAGCGGAGACCTCTTTCTCAGCTCTTGGGGTCCCCTCCTCTCAGTTTTGGCTATTTTATAAGCCTAAACTCTGCTTTAGCTGCCCAGGTCTGATGTCTTAGTTACTCTCTGCTTTTTAAAGGCGATTAGTATTTGACTGTCATCTCCTCATGTTAAATTCTTAGTCAGTGGGCACACTTTGTTTCTGATCTGAGTGGCACGTGTCCCTAGTGATAGAAACACCAATCAGTATCCTCCATCTTTTTAGAATAATCCTGATTATTTGCAGAGTGTGCCCAAAATGTATTACATATGAAAGAGAACAAGAACAGGAAGGAGATGCAGACATCTTTGGCAGAGCATCCTGCTTCCCTGTGGGCACTGCCAGGGGCTGCTGTTAGGGGCACCACAGTGGGAATATTTGAGAGGACAGGCTCAAGGCTTCTTCCGGGAGGGATATGAGGCAAGGCAGGGAATGGTCTGGGCCTTTGTTTCGGGAGATGGAGAAGGTACTTTGGCTGAGAGGATAATTTTTTAATTAAAAATTTATTACATTCTATTGTGTGTGCTGTGTGCGTGTGTTTGCTTGTATGTGTACGCCCTGAGTGCCACAGTGTGTCGGTGGATGCCAGAGAACTTGTTGGGAGTGGTTTTTTCCTGCCACCATGTGGGTCCCAGGAATTGAAGTGAGGCCATGCAGGTTTGTGGGCTTCTACCCATTGAACCATGTCCCTGGCCAGGGAGGATTATTTAAAAAATTGTCTTCTTGATTCTAGAGAATTTCATCCATGCATACAATGGAGCATGATCATATCTACCTCTGTTTCCGCACCACAGCTCCTCCCATATTCCTTTTCCCAATGATTAATTCTTTTATTTATGTGTTTTATGCTCTGTCTGCATGCCAGAAGAGGGCATCAGACCCCACTATGGATGGTCATGAGCTGCCATGTGGTTGCTGGGAATTGTCAGGATCCCTGGAAGAGCAGCCAGTGTTCTTAACCGCTGAGTCATCTCTCCAGCCCCAATTCCCAACTATTTTTTTAAATGTTAATTTTTATGGCCCTCTAAGTCCAATCAGTGCTGCCCATACATGCATGGGTGTGAGGCCATCCTCTGGGGCACAATAGGACAACCAGTGGCCACATTCTCAAATAAAAGAATGTTCTTCCTTCCCCAAAACTATCAGTTGCCAGTATCTACTCAGGAGGGGATGAGGCCTGGAGATCATCTACCCCACCCATGCTAGGATCTTTGGCAGGCTTGATCTTGTGTAGGCAACTCTACAGTTGTGAGTTCAAGATGTAACAGCTACGTTATATCCAGGAGACAGCACTTGTCCCGTCTTCCTGCTCCACCTTCTTCCTGCTGCCTTTCCTGAGATGTTACCCTACCTTTGGTGTGTATGAGAATTAACCTAGAGCTCTCAGCCCTTTGACCAGCCATGCCCTCTCTCCCTATTGCCTGCTGCTCCTGCAAAAGGAAGCCTCCAGGCAGGGCTGAGAGGAGCCCAGATCTGTGTGTAAGTCTTCAGAAGCCTTTGCAGGCAGGGCTAGGAGGAGCCCAGGTCTGTGGTCTACATGCAAGTTTTTAGAAGGCACTCTGACAGCATGATCATTTAGCAAAATAACAATATCAGGTTCTGTCCTAAGGCCTGTGACTGGAAGAGTAATTTTTAACAGCCCTAACTTCTACTGTAAGTCAGATTGTATTTTGGAAGATTAAAAAAAATGCGTGACTTCAAACAGAGCTGCTAACTCATCATTAGAACATGGTTATGGATTGGTAGCAGAAATCTGTTTTCTTGGACTTGATAAAATGTGAATAGAAAGCCCTAGACCTCGCTGAGTTGCCTACCCCATATGGCCTGAGTGGCTCATGCATGAATCAGAGCTTTAACCAGCCCTTGGAGATGGCACAAGTCACAAATTGTGAGGCGAGCCAGAACTAAGCTAGCAGCTGCGGTTCATTCTGTTCACTGAGCAGTGCAGCTTCTGTCTCGCATTGGAATACCCATATGCATGCAGGCTGAGTCTCGTTTGCAACTCCCGGAGAAGACATAACCACGGAGCGTTATCCTTCGTGAGTGTGTGCCCAATGTTTTTGAAGTAAATAAGGCAAGAGTATAGAGAGGAACATTGTTCTTGACAATATAACAAGTTCTCGGTTTTCAAAATGCACTTAGCAACAGAGCTGAGATGGTCTTGTGTTTCTTAGATCCTGAACGTCATATTAACTCAGGTACAAGTGCATACAGGGCTTTCTATACTCCACAGGGAAAATCGGAACACAGTATTTACAACAAGAAGGGCTCTAGGAATGGTGGATAGCAATATAGTACCAACAACTGAGTACAATCAAGATAGGCTCCACTGGTTGAGTTTGAGCCACACCCTGAGTGATAAGGAACGTAGGTGTGATGTTCTGTTGGTAAATGAGTAAAATCACCTCCATGCAGACTACAAAGGGGATATTTGGGAGAAAAGATTTTCTGAAAACCTTCAGCGTCGTGCTGAAGAGAAAAAGACCAGCTGCCCATCGCTGACTGATGGAAGTCAAGCGGGAACTGAAGAGAGTCTATGACGGCATAATTATCTACATGAAAACACCAGACATCTTTGTTCCAGCTGAAAACTGCCTCCCTTCACCAGGGAGACACAGAACGGGTCCTTTGACATGCCGAAGCAGAGCGTACCTCTCCATATCTTCCATATTAACCAAGGCGAGAAGTATTTCCTGAGCCAACACAGCCTAGAATGGATTCACTTACCAAAGTATAGTTTTAAAGGTAAAAGCCATGATTTCCTACACATACATGTTTCATGCTGCAAGGCTAGGTCCATGAGATGCTCCTGAGTGGCTCTGTAATAAAATTGTCCTCTTCATACCCATCTTTGTCAACATTGTCACAACACATATTTTTCACGTAGCAGCTCCTAAAATCCAGTAGGACTTGAGTGTTGAGACCATGCTAGGAAATGGCCTGAGATGCATATAGAAGCATAGATGAAGATAGGTATGCCCTTTTAGATCTAGACTTGTGGTAAGTTTGTTTGGAGCTTATCCCAAAGCACCCTGGTTTAACACAAGCCACCAATAAGAATGCTAGACACACAGACTGCTTATTCCTATCCCGATATTGTAATTTCCAGGGACAAGGTAAGGCTGGGCTTCCCTATCACAATTAGACATGGTCATGTGACTTGAGTTGGTCAATAAAGTGTCATCAGAAGTCTGGAAGATCTAGTATACCAATTACAGTCACATTTTCTGACCATAACAGTTCCGATGGTGGGGGCTTTGTCTGATGGACATGGAGCCATCTGCTCCTTCCCACCTCCAACTAATTCATAATGAGGATGTCACTTAAGAAATCATTTATTTTTCCAGAATTTGCTTCTATTCTGACCAGTTTATACATTGTTAGCGGAAGCAGGGTAGTAACATAATTAGAGAAGCATAATTTGTCATTGGTTTGAAGGACAAGTTGCAGGCTGTGGAGAGAGCATTGCAAAGTCTTGGAGGATGACAGGTGACCCAGCAGCAAGAGTTTTGGTTAAAGTGCTGCCCCCAGTGGCTCAGAAGGCAGATTCTATATGAATTGATAGCTATAGGGAATGAGGAGGAAATGCAATTGTAGTAATGTGTTTTGGTTTCTATTGGTTGACTTTGACAAGGCATTTGTAAGGAACAAGGTCACAAAAGAATTAGCTGGGTTCCAAGCAGGAATTAATGGAAAGTGTGAAGCATCACAGTGTCAGAAAGGCTGACTGATTTCAGGTGCCAAGCAGTAGGGGATAAAACTGGGAGAGCCTCTTGGTGATAAAAATATATTAAAGCCGTGCCTTGCAGCAAAGGGCGTGACCTGTACATCTACCTTCAAAAACCACTCACCTGATTATATTTCATTTGCCATCTCATCATTATCAAAGCCTGCGAAAGGACTAAAGTGTAGCAGAGTGAAGGCCAAGGAAGTCTTTGAAGAAAATTGTATGTGTGGTTGTTAGCACATGAACTGTCATCAGGCAGATAGATACAAAGCAGATGGGGTCACTGTGAGAGGTGTCCTACAAAGGGGCCACCAGATAGAACGACAAAAGTGTAAGAGACTTGAAATGATCTAAGGACCAGAAACAATTTGGAGCAGGATGTGAGAAGAGAAAGTTGGGCAGCCTTCAAGCTAAGGGTGTTCTCGGTCACCTAGTTTACAGTACCATGAAGTGTAACAGGAAAAGAAGCCAAAGACTGCAGAGGAGCATAGGGAATGTGGCTTCCCTCACTGAGCAATTCCCTAAGTGGACCTTACATTGTTTGTTCAGGGACTTTCAGAGATGCTTACATTCAGTGTTGCTGTCCACCCCTCTTACCTTTTCTTAAATAGGAGCGCTTCTTGGAGGTATTTGTTTCCTATTTCACCTTTGTAAATGGGGCATATAGGTAGTAGATAACTTGTCTTCTTAGTTCATGGTCACCAGAACAATAGGTGACCATCCAGCCCCAGTTCAGGTACCCTCTCACCTCTTGCTAAGGACTACATTGCATCCTTCAGAATTTACACTGAAGGCTTAACCCCAGTGGAATTAGATTTAGAAACAGTGATTTTAAGGGGGTATTTAGGGTTATATGAGGTCACAAGACTAGGTCTTGGTCCAATAAGACTGGCGGCTTTATAAGAAGATAAAAACAGAGGAAAGGCTACATGTCACATGAGAATACTTTTGTGGGATAATCTTTTTGTACACTGTAAAGATATTTCTGGGTAAGGTGCCCCCCCCTTGAGACATGGTTTCTCTTTGTAATAACCCTAGCTGTCCTGAAACTAACTCTGTAGACAAGGCTGACCTTGAACTCGTAGAGATCTGCCTGCCTCTGCCTCTTGAGTGCTGGGATTAAAGGTGTGCACCACCACTGCCCAGCATAAAGGTGCTTTTTTAATTGGCTTAGTAAGGAGCTGAATGGGCACTAGTTAAGCAAGAGAGGTTAGGTGTGACTTCTGGGCAGAGAGAGGAACTCAGAGGGTTGTAATCTAAGCATTCTGGAGATGCCAGAGAGTCTCTGAAGAAGTAAGACAAATGGTACAGAGGAGAGGTAACTGAGCCACATGCAGAATTTAGATTAATAGGTTAATTTAGGTTGTAAGAGTTAGTTGGGGGAAAGTGTAAGCTAAAGGTCAAGTTTTCATAATGAATAATAAGTCTCATGTCATTATTTGTGAGCTGGTGGCCCAAAAGAAAGTTGGACTACATTTGGCACCCAACATGGGGCACAGCCACACAGGAGAAGTCACATCAGCCAGCACTGCTGCAGTCACCACCTTGGCCTCTCTGCAAGCACTCGCAACAGTTGGTTGCCACTTGAGGGGACTCCAGAAACAGCATCCCAGAGCTGGGATGGTTAGACTCAGCTGGGAAGGTTAGGCATGGCTACCATTGGTGCCTGCAGACCAGAAGCTGGCAGAACCAGCCACCAGCATCATGTGCTAAGCTGAGCTATGTGGGGGGTAGCCTAACTGCCACCTAGAAATTTGAGGTTTGTCTCCTGTGGTCAGAGAATGTTGCAGTTGTGTGGTGCTAAAGAAAGGAAAATGAATATAGACAGCCATAAAAATAGTTTAAAAATAATAAAGCCTACTCAGTTGGTAGAGCATGGGATTCTTAATTACAGGGTCATGGGTTCAAGCATCATGTTGGGTACCATTTGTAGTAGTACTCTTTTGTCAGGCCTGCCAGCCTGCAAATGGTGACTCAGAAACTTAGTATTCATTATGAAAACTTGGCCTTTAGCTTGGAGTTTTTCCCAACTAGCTCTTAGAACTTAAATTAACCTGTCTTTGTTAATCTATATTCTGCCACACAGATTTTACCTTTTCTCATTCTGTATGTTTGACTTGTTCTGCATCTTGCTGGTGTCTCCACCTCTCTTCCTGCCAGAGTCCTCTGTCTCCATGGGAGTCCTGCCTATTCTCTCCTGTCTAGCTATTGGTCATTCAGCTCTTTATTAAACCAATCAGAAGATACCTTAGGCAGAAACCTATCCTTAAAGCATTCAAAAAGATTATTCCACAAAAGGATACAATGAGAAGATAGCTACCTGCAAGCTAGGGAGACAGGCCACAGGAGAAATTAAGCCCAAGAGGCCTTGATCATAGACTTGTAGCCTCCAGAATTGTGAGACATTTTTCTCCTTTCTAAGCCACCCAGTCTGTTGTTACAGTGGCCATAGCAAACAATGAATTCATGATAGAGATATGAAGAACATCACCATAAGATCCTAACACTTGACTAGGTGAGGATTTTGAAGTACTTCTCTTGGGGAGAGAATAAATGAAACCAGCTGAATACCGGGTGACCAGATGGTAGGTTGTGGTCATCATTGGGGCTTTGCATCAGTATTCCATCATGGTAGGGTTCTTCTCCCTGCCCCTTGGTATGGCTACCTGGCTCATCTGGACAAAGCAATGTGGGTAGAGGTGATGGATGTTTCTCCTGCAGATAATCCTTTTGTTTAATGTCGAGATGGGTGTCATGTAGACCAGGATAGACTTGAACTCCTGATTTTCCTCCTGGCTCTGGTTCCCAAGTGCTGGGATTACAGGTATCTGCTGCTTGCAGATGGACTGTCTGATCTGTGGAGGCACCATTTGCTGCTTTCAACCCACTCATGACTGCAATCTGTGATATCCAGATGGCAGAGTGTCTGTCGGCCTGTGTTTCCAGCCAGCCCGCAGTAGTCACGGGTATAGGAGAGATGCAATATTTAAAGCCACTCAAGTTGTAAGGACTGTTTATGACAGTGGCACAAACAAATCTGTCTTGATGTTCTCCTTCCTTCTACTCCTCATTTGGACCTTGGGAGCTCAGTCCAGTGCT
>LOJH01037676.1:0-15210 GCA_001685095.1 Ellobius talpinus | reverse complement strand
TTTCCTTTGTTTAAAAAAAAGAGGGGGAAGTGGTGTGGGAGAATTGTCTGTATTGTGTCAATCATGTTTTAAATAAACGATGATTGACTAGGCAGGAAGTATAGGTGGGTCAAAAGACAGGAAGTAGAAGCGGGGCGATGCGAACAGGAGAATGTTAGGAAGGAGGAAGCCCATTCCTCCCAATCCTGCCCAGACCACCGAAGAAGCAATATGTGACATGCCCCACTGAAAAAGGTACTAAGCCACATGGTTAACATAGATAAGAATAATGGGTTAATATAAGCTACAAGAGCTAATAAGTAGCCTGAGCTAATGGGCCAATCAGTTTATAAGTAATGCAGACTCTCTGTGTGATTTTCTTTGGGGCTTGCAGGCTGTGGGGTATTGGGCGGGACATAAACCCCAACAAGCAGACCCTTCATGTTACATTACCCAACCACAATCAAATTGTTCCCTAGACTTCCTCAGGGATGACTGCTGCAGACAGTTCCTAGAGAGACCGTCTACTGAGGTTAGCTAAACCTTCTCCCATGGTGCTGCACGAAAACTGATAAGTAAGCTGAGATTCCAGCAGTGCGCACAGGGAATCCCAGTTATTCTGTTTGTGTGTTGTCCTCTCTTCGTTACCCTTCACCTTAGGTAGGTCAATCCCTAAGCCATTCAGGCATGGCAGATTTTTGAGCTGCCGCCACATTGAACACTTATAGTTCTGAGACCTAAAAAGTTAAAGTTTTCTATCTTAGTTTCCTCAGATGTAAAACAGAGATAACAGTTATAGTATATAAGCCACGATACCAGTCTTTGTGTTAGCCTTGACAATCTTACCTGAAAATCAACTATTTAAAAACTGCTAGTAGTGCATTGGAAGTATTGTGAAGAAGTCTAAAGAACTGGTATGGTGGGCTATACTATTAAATAAAGATAGCCATGCAAAATAGTTGAGGTTCTATGAAAATAAAAGGTTGATATATTTTTAAGTTTGTTGCAATTGTCACAATCAGACAAGGATGAGAAAATTTATGCACGGTGATGCAAAGTACATTGTATAACAAGCTATAATGTTCTCAATGAGTCTCCTATTTTTATTACTATAGGAAAATTATTTGATGTAGATTACCAGCCTAACAAAGGTTTTAGAAAACACATATATACATCTATATTTTCCTATTATAACTGAAAGGTTCTTCAAAACAGGGACAAAATCACTAACATTGAGCCTTTTAAGTAGTGGTAACTCTGAGGAGAGTAAGGTTGGCACTTTAGCATAGCATCAAATCTTGTTGGCAGAAGTCAGTAATACCTATTGCACACACACACACAAAAAGAAAGCAAAAGGTCGTATTTGCTCAAAATCATTAATACATAAAAAAGAAAGCTGGGCATGGTGGCTCTTCACAGCAATAGAAGACACCTGAATTCATGACTGCTTCTATAATTACAGACACACAGACATACAGACACACACAGGAGGCAGAGAAAGGCAGATGTCTATGAATTCCAGTTTATCTTGGCCTCCATAGCAAATTCCAGACTAACCAAGGCTACACTGGAAGACCTCTCAACAAATAAACATTTTCACTAAAAACAATAAAGATATAAAAGGGTAGGGATTCAATGAATTCTTCTTTACAATTAATTTTTTTAATCTCTTGAGAATTTCTTACATAAATACATTGTATTTATATACATCATTTTTGTTCTCCCCCCAACTTGTCCTGTGTTGTCCTCTGTGGTGGTCTGAAAGAAAATGGCCCCAAATGGAGTGACACTGAGTAGTGTGGTCTTGTTGGAGGAAGTGTGTCACTGTGGAGGTGGGCTTTGAGGTCTCATATATGCTCGTCACAATCAGTGAGACAGTTTATTTCCTGTTGCCTGCCAAGATGTAGGATTCTCAGCTCCTGTCTCCCTCCACACTGCCATGTCCCACCATGATGATAAAGGGCTAAACCTCTGAAACAGTAAGCCACCCAATGAAATGCTTTTCTTTATAAGAGTTGCTGAAGTCATGGTGGCTCTTCACAGCAATAGAAACCCTAAGACACCTGAATTCATGGCTGCTTCTATAATTACAGACACACAGACAGACACACGCAGACCCACATGCATGCATGCACTCACACATGCACACACGCACACACACCTGATTCCAATTAATGCTGCCTATATGTGCATGTGTTTATGGTTAACCACTACAACTCATCATTTAGGGTGGAGGCCTCTTTAAACTTTCTATCTGCTCTGACATGAGGATTGGTTAGTGATGTGCACATCTTGTGCAGGCATCTGTTCTATTCATTTAGGGGGTGCAGCATTCCTGTCCTGTGTAGAAGACAGCATCTTGTACCAGTCCCCTTGGTCCTTTGATCCTACAAGTCTTCTGACCTCTCTTCTGTGATGTTTCCAGAGTCTTACATGGAGGCTTGTATTGCAGATGTACTAACTGAAGTTGGGCACCCATGGCCACTTATTCTCTGCATTTTCACCAGCTGTGCATCTCTGCAGTAACTGCTATCTGCAGCAGAAGGAAGTTTCTTGGAGCTGGAGAGATGGATCAGCCAGTAAGAGCATTGGATGCTCCTGCCGAGGACCCCAGTTTGCTTTCCACTACACACATGGTGGCTCACAACCATCCAGAGCACCTGATGTCCTCTTGTGGCCTCCACATGCACCAGGCACATATGTGGTATACATGCACACATGCAGGCAAACATACATATAAACAAAAATCATTAAAAAAGGTTCTTTGATGGAGGGGTGAAAATTGCATTTATGTGTGGGTATAAGAATAAATATTCAGAACATGGTTGGAAGCTACATTAATTTATGAAAATGGCAGCAGTTGCATTTTCCTTAGGGTCTTTGATTTCTCTAGCCACAGATTCTTGGCTAGGTTTACAGACCAGGCATGAGTCCTTCCTGCTGAGAGGCCTTAACTCCAATTAGACAGCTGTGGGCTACTCCCAGGATGCTAGCTAGTGTCTCTATTGCACCAGTGGGGATATTTTGCTGGGCTAATCGTTGTGGCTCACAGGATTTACAGCTGGGCAGGACTGTTAATTACTCCTCTCTTGCAGCTTGCATAGCACCCTCTGAAACTAACAGAGCTAATCCTCAGGGAGGAGGCTTCCAGGCCAGTACTAACTCAAGTCTTCCAAGTGACAGAAGTATGTGGTGTCTTTAGCAAAAGGGTCTTACCTTCATGTTCTGGGAGGTAACCATGGCAATGACAATGAGGGTCTCTTGGACAGCCCCTCCCCTGCCCCGACCAACAACTCCTCCCCTTTACTGGCATATTTTCATATCTTGTTAAAAAAATAGATATTCTATGGCTCCTAGGACTATCATCACCCCATGTGGGATGACTCTATTTGAACTATCCGTATGTGTGTGTTTCTCAATGGCTTTTCGAAAATCTTTACCATTATTTATCCCACCACCCTATTTCTTCCTCTCTATTAGCCTCACTCACTCCCCTACCAAATGAAGTCCCCACCCTGTTCCCCTTCTCCCTCTGCATAGCATTTGTGCCCTACTCTCCCCTCTATGGCTCCCCCTTCCTCCCACTTGCAAAGGTCCCTCTTTATACTCTCCTGGTTTCTGTGCTTACTCCCAAGTTATAGAATCAAATCCAAATCAGAGCTAGGATCCACAAATACAAAAGAAAACACAGCATTTGCCTTTCTTGGTCTGGGTTACCTACCTCACAGAGTATCTGCACTTGCATCCAATTGCCTGCCAATTTCACTTTTTTCTTTTCTCTTGAAATACCGCTTTGTTTTTATTCATTTGTCAATCAATCCAAAAGTATTTATAAAGCAATATAACATGCTATGTTTCCAGAATATGGGTGTAGCAGTCCAGTAGTAAGCATAGATAGTGAGCAATCATGTTTCTCTTTAGAGCTGAATGGAATTCATTTGTCTATGCACCGCTCCTGCATTATTCATTCATCATCAGACAGACTTCCAGGCTGCTTCTATCCTTTAGCTATTGTGAACAGAGCAGCAATGAACACAGCGGAGAAACTATCTCCGTAGCAGGATATTTAGTCCTCTGGGTATATTCCAAGTGTTATGAATGGTCATATGGCAGATCTACTGTTAGCTTTTTTGGCTTCTCCACACTGATTCCATAAAGGCTGTACCAGTTGCAGCCCCAACAGTGAATGAAGGCTGCACTTTCCCTGCACCATCAGCAACACTCTCATTTGTTTCCTTGATCTTAGCTGTTCTGACTGGAGTATGAGGAAAGCTGAAAGCAGTTTTAATTTGCATTCCCATAATTGCTAAATGAACATTTTTGTTTCAAAGCCATTTTTATTTCTTTTGAGAACTCTGTCTATTCTTTAATTGGGTCATTTGCTTTCTTGTGTCTGTTTCTTGAGTTCTTTATATATTCGGATCATGAAGCCTCTTCTAGATATATACCTAGCAAAGACTGGTCTCCTGTTCTATATGCTTCCTCTTCACTCAGCTGATCATTTCCTTTGTTGTATGGAAGCTTTTTAGTTTTATGAGGTCCTGTTTATCAATTCCTTAATTCCTGGTCAAATAGAGTCCTACTCAGAAACTCAATATGTGAGAGGTAGTGCCTATGTTTCCTTCTAGCAGTTTTGGTATTTCAGATTTCACAGAGGTCTTTAATCCATTTGGAATTGAATTTGTGCATGTGTCTAATGCATTCTTTACCATGATAACATTCAATTTTCCCTGTATCATTCTTTTTAAGATATTGTCTTTCCTATAGCATGTATTTTTGTCATCTTTGTCAAATAGAAGATGGATTAGATGCACTTGAATTTGGGCCTTACATTTTGTTCCACTGATCTGTGTGTCTGTTTTTGTGGCAGCACCATGCTGCCTTCATTACTCTAGCTCTGCAATACAATCTGAATCTAGTGTGGTGGTCCCTCTAGCATTGTTCTTTCTGCTCAGGGCTGCATTGGCTATCTGGAGTCTTTTGTACTTCCATATGAAGTTCAGAATGTTATTTCTATTTCTGTGAAGAATATCACTGAATTTTTATTGGAATTGTATGGAATCTGTAATCTTCTTAAGATGGTCATTTTTACAATATTAACTGTACCAATTCATGAGCATGGAAGGTCTTTCCATTTTCTAATGTCTTCAATTTATTTCATCAGAGAGATATTGATAGTTTGCATTATAGATGTCTTTCACCCCCTTGGTTAGGCTTATTCCTAGACTTGGGGGAGTGCACTGACTGTGAACAAGTGTTCCCATGATCTTCCTCAACATGTCTGTTACTGAATATACTGAAAAACGACTGATTTTTAGAAGTTAATTTTGTATCCTGCTACTTTGCTGAAAGTTAGTTATTCCTAGAAGATTTCTAGAAATTTTGGCAGAATTTTTGGGAATATTATATATATTATATCATCTGAAAATGGAAACTATTCTTTTCCATTTGTATCCCTTTTATTTCCTCCTCTTACATGCTCTAGCTAGTGCTTCAAGAACAGTATTAAAAAGGGAGAATGGACAGTCCTAGCTTGTTCCTGTTTTTGACAAGATTGCTTTAAGTTGTCTCTATTTAGGACAATATTGTCTCTGGGTTGTGACATACAGCCTTTATTATGCTGAGGTATGCTCTCACTAGTCCTAGTCTCTGTACACACGTTTTTACTTTTTTGCCATCCAGTGATGTCAGTCACTTTGCAGGTCAGGTCATACAGTTAACATTTTCTTTCTATGTAATTTTTCTCATATTTAATACTAAGTTATACAGTTTAATTTTTTAATTTTATGATACAGAACAAGAGAAAAATTAAGCAAGATGTATTTTGGATTAATTGGGGTTAGAGCGAAAAAGGGCTAGGTGAAGTCAGAAGAGTAGATACTAATCAGCTGTCAATACATGAGTCTGTATTTTAATGTACTAGTTCTCAGGCATTTGAATTTATGCCGGTGATGCCAGAAAACCAATTCTGGGGACTGACTAATGAGCTACTTATTAACCAACTAAATATGCAGAAGCAAGTCTATTCGATGTTATCATATCACTGGAAAGTGTATTCCAAAATGGAGGAATTGAACTTCAGAATTAAAAAGATATTAATTGGGGGCTGGAGAGAAGGGTCAGTAGTTAAGAGCACGAGCTGCTCTTCCAGAAGTCCTGGGTTCAATTCACGGCAACCACAAGGCAGTTTACAACTGTCTGAAACTATAGTCCCATGAGATCCTATGTGCCTAAATACTTGTAAACAAAGCATCCACATAAATAAATCTTTATTTTAAAAAGACATTTCAGTAAACCAAGTTTAATTAAAAAAAACACACTATATCATCCTTAGTTTTTCCGTCTCTTAGACTTAAATTTTTTTTTCTTTAAACTGTGAACCAACACTGGGGGAAAACTCCTTAAAGGTTCAAGAGACCAGACTTCTCCCTCTAGGTTGGCTGACCTTCAGTGATGAGGATAAAGCCCAGAGCAAGGTAACTATCACTATCACATTATCAGGGTTACTTCTGAAAGTGAAACAGGAAAATAAGACAAATCATCAAAATTATGTCATCTTAAGTTGGGTGTAGTGGCACATGCCTTTAATTCCAGCATTTATGAGGCAGAGGCAAACAGAGCTCTATGAGTTCAAGGCCAACCTATTGGCCTACGAAGTGAGTTCTAGGACAGCCAGGGCTACATAGTGAAACCTTTTCTCAAAAAATTAAATTAAACTCAAAACCAACTACAACAAAAATATATGAAATTTTAGCTACTGGTTAATTTTTTCTATTAAAAGGACACAAAAGATTATATTGAAAACACATTTTAAAATAAAACAAAATGAGACAAGGAAGGTAGCACATGCCTGTAACTTGGGACTAAGGTAGGAGTACCACAAGTTCAAGACCAACTTGGCCTATAGAAGGAAACCTTATTTCAAAAACCAACAACATGTGCAAGCAATATACACCACAGCCAAGATATGGAACCTGCCCAGGTATCAATCAACAGGACAGGGAAGTACAGCACATATATGCACAATGGAGCTTTAGTTAGTAAGACTGAAATTAGTCTATTTGTTGGGAAACAGTTGCAAGTGAAAGTATTAAGCATAATAAGCCAGATTTAGAACAACAGATACTGCTTCTTTTCTATCATTTGTATATCCTAGATTTTACAAAGATACAGAAAACGTGTGCATGTATATAAATCTTTTTTTTACATGAAGTTGCTTTTGTTGGATTATTTTATTACAACAACAGTATACACACACACAGAAGATAGACTGAGGGAACAACAAAGGAAGCTGATGTGAAGGACAAAGGTATGGGGGTGAATATGATTAAATATATAATATACTTCAAAGAAGCTGTCTTTTGAAACCCCAACACTGTAACACTCATCTATTTTTGGTGGGGTTGCACGTTGGAACACAGTTCCTCATGATTCTGGGAAAGATCTACCTCAAGATCCAGCTATATTCCACTCTTTGGCATTTACCCAGAAAACTCTACATCCTAATACAAATACACTTTCTCATCCACATTCTACTGGATGAGCAACTCCAATTAGCTAGAAACAGCCTACATGTCCATTAACACATGAATAAAGAAAATATACATTTACACAGTAGACTATTACTCAGCTGTTAAAACAATGGAATCATGAAAGTCATAGGTAAATGGATGGAGCTGAAAAAAATCATCCTTAGTGAGGTAACCCAAACCCCCAAAGACAAATATGGTTTGTATTCACTTATATGTGGCTGTTAGCTATTAGTCTTCGATAAGCTATTAGTCTTACAATCCATATAACCACCAAGGTTATGTATAGAAAAAGGGATGGGGATGGGAGGGAAGGAATCTCTCTAGGAAGGGGAACTTAAATAGGTAGCTGCCAATGAACAAGCATGGAGAGCTGAACTGGGAGACTCAGGGAGGGGAAAGGAAGAAAGGAGTAAGGGAGGGAATATAGGGAGGGTATCATGGGGGAGACAAAGCCCCAACTAGATATTTCTTGCCACCAAATAAAATCTCCAGTGCCAGGAATGGATAACTTCTAATTGAGTTGTTGGTCAAAGAAGCCCCATAAAAACCCCAAACAACTCAGGATATTTATTGCCAAGGCTATTGGTGGCTTTCCAGAAACATACAGTAAGGCCCTATTGCTGAAGACAACACCTATATAACTCACCAAACATGGTGAAGTTTAGTTGGTACCTACCTATAGCTTTCAACTCTACTGACTAGTGTGTTCATGGTACTGGAAGGACTTTGTACACTACCAGAAGAGAAAGGCAAACATCAACCCAGCTACAAACCATGTGATCTATAATGCTGACCTGATTACAATAGTGACACAGAAGTTGTGAGAGCAACTAACTGATACTGGATTGGGTTTAATGCTCATTCCATAAGATGGAACCCATGCCCAACACTGACAGGGTGGCTAAGAGCCTGAAACTAGATAGGCCATGGTCCTAGGGGAAAACCAAAAACTACTGTTTTGCTAATGGAATGAAGCAATAAAATGAAACCCAACAACACTCTGCTGCCCTTACTGAGCAGTGTCTTGCTCAGCCACCATCAGAGAGCTCCCTCCTAAAGTGGATGGGAATAAATATAGAAACCCACAATAGGACAACGTGCAGAGTCAGAGATTTTGAAGCATTCAGTCCTGAATAGTATGTCTCCATCAAATCCCTTCCCTCAGGGCTCAGAGAACTCTGCAGGAGCAGCAGCAGAAAGAATATAAGAGTGAGGATGGAGGGCACCAAGAAAACAAAGCTTTCTAGGTACAACACACAGAGACTACAGCAGCATGTACAGGGCCTGCACAGGTCTAAGCCACATGGGATCCCCAAGCTGAGAGTGGAAGTGGTCATAAGCCCTTATCCCTAACCCAGAAGCTATCTCCAAATGATACCTACTCTTAAGGAAAAATCAAGTTTTCTCTAAAGGAGTCTCACTCAGTTTACAAACCACATAAAGGAGAACACCCCACAGCCTGTAATAGATGGCCAACACAAAAGAAACAATGCTATTTTTGAAGGTATTCTTTTATCTCAGTGCTTTGAATGGGCATTCTTTACTTCTTTTTTTAACCTTACAGAATTTTTACTTCTATATTTTGGTTTCTAATTTGGGTTTTATGGGTTTTCTGTGTGTGTGTGTCTTCATCTGTATGTTTTTCTTGTACTTTTACTTTGGTTCTCTTTTTCTATTTGTGTGTTTGTTTGTTTTGCCCTATTTTTGTTTGTTAGTTTTAATTTTATATGTTGTTATTATTATTATTTATCAGTATATGCCTGTTTATATTCTAATGGGAGAGAATGAAGGATGTGGACGGCATGGGTAGGGAAGTTAGAAGGACCTGGGAGAAGTTAGAAAAAGGGAAACAGTAATCAGAATGCACTGTATGAAAAAAACTATTTACAATAAAAATAGAGAAAACCCAGGACTATGAATGATGAATACATAGCCTTCAAAATATATGTGTGTATATTACATAACATTTAAAGGACTCTGTATTGTTCCTGCATAGTAAAGTTTTATATGAAATAAAACTGTTACTTCTTGCATATATACTTGCTGTGCAGTAGCTATTCCCTCTGAAGTGAAACCCTCCTGGACGAAGGAAAAAGTTAGAGGAAGCTAACGAAAATGAATGAGAATCAAAGCAGAGTACCTAGAGTGAATACTTATCAGGGAAGAGAAGGTTCTGTTGGGGACTACACACAAGCTGTGCAGGGAGCTCCAGGGATACAGGAGACATGAACTGTCAGCCATGCTGGGGTGGGCTTTCCAAGGACTCATAGCTTTGAGTCACCTGCATTTTCAAAGTAACTCAAGTAAACCCACTGGCTCACCAAACTAGACATCAGTAGAATGATTTCTTTGATTTGCTGGTGGTATCTAAGCCTGGAGTGAACAGATAATTGACCCTGTAGCAGCATCAGCATCTCAGGATGAGGAAGCCAAAGGGCTAATAGAAAATGATTGGATTATGAAGGGCTAGATGGCATGTCTCCCTTCCATGTCTGGGATGGTTAATACCAACTGTCACCTTGATGAGATCTAGGATTACTTGGGAGACAGGCCACTGGGCATTAAGTTAAATGAGGAGCAGACCTGCCTACTCTGGCTGGGACCATTCTCTGGGTGGTGGTCCTGGACTGTATAAACTGGACAAAGTGAGCTGAACACGAGCGTTCTTTGCTCTCTATTTCTTTACTATAGATACAAAGCATTCAGCTACCTTGAGGCCCTGATGTGACTTCCCTACAAACGGCCCCCAAAGGAAGTGGCACAATTAGGAGGTATGGCCTTGTTGGAAGAAGTGTGTCACTGTAGGGGTGGGTTTTGAGGTCTCTTTTGCTCAAGCTTCCCTCAGTGTGACAGTCAGTCAACTTCCTGTTGCCTGCAAGATGTAGGACTCTCAGCTCCAGCACAAGTCTGGCTGCACACCACCATGATGATAACTGTAAGCCAGCCCCGACTAAATGCTTTCCTTATAAGAGCTGCTGTGGTCACGGTGTCTCTGCACAGCAATAAAAACCTTAAGTAGACAGTAACCTTGAACTATGAGTAAAGTAACCTTTTCCTTCCTTATGTTGGTTTTGTCAGAGTATTTCCTCAGAGCAACAAGAAGAGAAACTAAGATAATGCCTTTGTACACAACATTATTCTTTTATGGAAACACTTGATATGGGTGGTGGATGTTTTCATTCTTTACTAGATTTTATTAACTTTTCTTTTTAATACTCATTTAGCTATCCAGGATCCACTGGAACTAGCCTAGAACAAACAGCAATGGGCCTTCAGAGATCCCCCTCTGTGAGAAAGGTTTCATTATGTCTTGCTAACCTTTGAGTCTCTTATAGAACTGAAGAGGCATCTGGAAAACAGAAAACAGAAATTAAAAAGTTTAAATATATACAACACCCTACAGTCGGCAGAGAAAGAGCATTCCTAGAAGTCATAAGGTTGTTGAATATTTTTTAGTGCCAAAGGTGAGCTCCTCCCTATGAGCTGTTGGCCAGGGAGGCTTCCTAGACCCATAAACTCTGACTACTGTCACTGCTGCTGATTGCACACTAGAACTAGATGGTAAGACTGCTGCCGATGATACCACATGCTGTGGTCTACATGGGAAATCAGGCTTGGACAGAGCTGACTGGCTTTCATAGCGCTGAAGGCACGGCACAGTCTGCTCAGTAGAATTACAAGTGACAGTCCTGCTTGGTATGGGACTCTTCATTCTGCACACATAAACAAGCCTGGCAAAATGTACCCATCGATGTAATAGTGGCAGGACAATAGTTATGAATGCAACTGTTTTCCTTTCACTTAAGGACTGCCCACAGCAGTAAACCCACATCTGGTACTCTTAGTCAGGGCGAAGTCTATGACTAAGCAAGGCATAGGTCCCGATATAGAAGTAACTGCCTCCGTTCTGTTAAATGGACATTATGTGCCTGTCAAACGACCTTCTAAGCCTGCAGATTACTGCTGCTGTAGGCCTCAGTTATTCATGTAGGCAAGCTTCATTTTTATGGTGGGTTTATTAGAGACAACCAGTCAAGCTCATAAAAATGAGTGACTGTTGCTGTGGTACTGTGGTCCAGGCTCAGGCAAACAGAGAAGATGACGAGACATTACATTATTCCCAACAAGGCTCATGGAACATCATCAAAGGGGAGTGAAAAAAATTAAGTGCCAGAAAAAGGGGTAGGGTCATAGTTACTTCCTCCTGAGCTAAACACTTCTTGCTGGGAGGAGGAAGGAGGGCCCTCCCCAAGCTTATGATAGCAGTGAAGAGGGCAGTAGAGGGTACACTCTCCAGTGGAGACAGTGAGCAACAGGAACTCCTGCTCCTGGGATGCAGTTTCATGAGTTATTGGCTACTCTAGGCTGTGCTTTTTGGTGACATAACTGTGTTTGAGTCACCCATGTTCCTGCAGGCACCAAAAGAGCCAGAACTGGGTGGAATCATTTCTTTAATCTGTTATGAGCGATCCATCTAGAGTAAAGAAATATATTCTCCTGTATCTTGGGATTAGGGGGCAAACAACCCTACTTATGACTTCTTATAATTTATTAACTATTTATCCATTTAATTCCTTAATATTTAAAAAAATTCTTTCAGTATAGTCTTTATATTTTCATATAAAGCTGCTGCTGACTGCTACATCATATAGTGATAAATATAATGTGGCTAATATCTTCAACAGGCTTTTTTTTAACAGTTTTAAGATTATGTTATATTATGAAAACTGTTTCTGAAGTATTGACTGATAAGCTTGGAATAAATTCTGCTTTCTGGAGAGTATTTCCATTTTATCTTACTGAAATAAATATCAGTCTGAATGTTTCCCCACAATCACAGTTACTATGACATCTTCAGATCTTTTAAAAACAGATTTCACTGAATTTTCCAGTTATAATTCTTGTGAATGTTTCATTAATTTAGACCTCATTTTCTTAGTTCACTGGTGTTATAAAAGAAAAAGCATTGCCAAATGATAAAGTTGCATATAGAGTTATACAATAAATAAAAACATTCTTCCTTTTAAAAATACAAGTTGTAGCAAGAACATTTAGATTTTTATTGCCTGCATATAGTTTATAGTCCCCAGACATCCTCTGACTGGAGGCCTGGTAACATCAAGTGTCTAGAAGAGGCAACAGCATTATATAATCTCACTACCACCAGCAGCAAAGAATTTATGTCCTAGTCTTTCGTATCTAAGTGCTTAAGTTTGAATGTGTTTTCCAAATTTATGTTAGAAACTTAATCCCCAACTATGCTCATGCAGATACAATGAGGAGGTGGGCCTGTAGGAGATAACTGGGATGAGGTCAGCAGGGCTAGGGGGCTGCTTTATAGAAAGATGAGAGAGGCATGAGTTAAGCTAGTAGGCCTCTTGCCTCTTTCTGTGTGATGCTTTCCTCCTCGTTCTGATACATCAAGAAGCTTTCATCTGATACAGACTCAACAACTAAGAAATATGCTTCTGCACACACTCCTCAGTCTAACACAGGATGTCAGTAACACAGTACAGACTGAGGACATCAAGGAAAGCTGATGTCTTTGACTTTCTGTTTAATACTTAAAAACAAAACTCCAGAGATGGACAACTAACTACTTGCTAATGGAGATCAAGTAAGAAACTGGAACTGCAAAATGGTGGTCGATCACATTATAATGCCAAAAATAATAAATCTGAGACAAATGTCAAGCCAATTAAATAGCAAAATGGCACAAACCTGGAATGTCTTGACAAACTGGAGTACAGGACTATCTTATTAGTAATAGGAAATACTTAAGATTATAGAATACTTGGCAACACTCATTCACATGAAACGGGCAATTAGCACTGCTGATGGCCCAGGAATTTCACCAGCTGGCGATTCTAACTTAGGAAGGGATGAAGCAGGAAGTTACAGCAGAGAATGAAAAATCAAGGCTATTACTTACACTTCAATTTTTTAGAGGCTTTTCTCTTCCCTCGAAACTTACTCATTTTAAAATTTAGATAATGTAAAATACATAAATTAGTGGCCCATGTATGATACAGACTTATGAATAATTTCATTTATATATAAGTGATTGGAAACATACATGATTAGATTTTTCTATGCGCCTAGATCTAACTGCAATATTTAAATAGAATAAATATAAAGGACTAACCATATATAACTCCAGAGCTTGACATCATCAGTGGCCTTCAGTTTACCTTGGCCTACAGTCATGGCAACAAAATAAGCAAACCACTACAGGGACAGCTGGGTCCACAGCAGTGGTATGGTCTATGGAAGTTGTTAATATATCCCTAAGGTGGAGAGGAAAGGTCAGCAGACCCTAGCTTGGGAGTCCACGCCACTCCCACTGGCAGGCAATAAGCCTGGCAGAGAGAGTGAGGGAACTCTAGAATATGTGGGATATGAAAGGCCAACTGAAAGTGGGACCCCCATTGAGCAGCTTCCTTGAGCTCATCACCTGTGATGGCTTTCTGTAAGTCAGCTTGCTCCTGGTAGGTAACTATGACCCTGTTCCTTAGGTAAGCCAAATAAACATGCTGGTTTCCAAAGCTGCACTAGTACGTTGTCTTTTTGATCTATTTTTAGTGCCCTATCTAGGGCAATAGGCAATCAAGTCCCCTCAGGAAACATAATACAACAAATCTAGTTAGACTCTACCGCTAGCACTAAGTTGAACTACATAGACGTAGAAAATCTGAATCAGGTTATGTGTTTACCAAGCGACTGTCTCTAAACAAGCTATTTCTAGTGTTCCTGACAAGAGTCTGCAGATACTGTGCTATCTACATAAGCATGCAGCCACTGTGAACACACAACTTTTAGTGTCGGTCTGTGTGAACAGTGGTGAGTCATCCTAAGGGCACTCAAGGTTTACTGCAGTGCATCAGGTTAACCGTGTCTTCAACACAATACCCACACACTGACATCACACTCAAGTGATATGGATCAATGACGTAAATCCTGTCAGGATCAAACATTAAGGTCACAGAGGTTTGGAAAGAAAAGTCTACAAGTGGCAGAGCAGACTAGCCATCTGCCACATGATAGTCCTAGATCAGGGGCTGCAGTGATGAAAATGATGGTGCTAGGTCAAGCTTTTCAGTTTAGTTGCAGATTTCCCATGTAGTGGACGCTATTACATTTCACTGGAGTAAATATAAATTTAAGTAAATGTAAATGTAAAATGTAATTTTAAGGTCTGGATCATTCAAAACATGTTAAGGGACTACCAGTCAAATGAGCTACATGAAAAATGACCTCTGCAGCCTGGCAATTTAGACAAATCTGCAGATTATGCCCGCAGTTCTTAAGCATTTTCTATAACAGGTTCTGCATGACAAATCCCATTTAGATTCAGATTTTGAACATGACACAAGGACCCTAAAATTCAGGGTCTTCTTCCCACTCTCAATTTCTTCTTTCCTGTGATTTTTTAGTTTGATTATTATACTTAGATGTAAAGATGTTAATATTTTGTGGTTGCTGCAGGATTAAAGATGACTTATTATGAGTAGTCAGCTTGTAAAGTTTTAAAATAGCTTCTCAAACAAAATATGCTCAGGGAATTGAAATGTCTTCTGAACAGGATGGAAACTCCTAGAAGCTTGACACAAAGTGTTTGCATCCTGCTTAGGGCCCTGGGAAAGGAATGTGATGGAGGAGAGTCATCTGTCTATGTGTTACTTTCATTGGTTAATAAAGA
>LOJH01037675.1:0-15211 GCA_001685095.1 Ellobius talpinus | reverse complement strand
ATCTAATGGGAGCTCACCAAATCCAGCTGGACTGGGACTGAACGAGCATGTGATTGAACTGGACTCTATGAATGTGGCTGACAATGGGGGCTGACTGAGAAACCGATAATAATGGCACTGGGATTTGTCTCTACTGCATGTACTGGCTTTTGGGATCCTAGTCTGTTAGGATGCACACCTTACTAGGCCTGGATGGAGGGGGAAGGGCCTTGGACTTCCCACAGGGCAGGGTACCTGGAAGGGGAGTGGGAKGGAAATGGGAGGAGGGGAGGAAGTGGAAATTTTGAATGGTATTATTTATAAAGCAATTAAAAATTAAAAAAAGGAAAGAATCAGTTTTCCCTTAGTGGGCCTCTACCACTGCTGTACACCCACTCTAAAGAGGTAAGCTTACCATCATTCAGGAGACGAGCTGAAATTGGGTACTAGATATAATCCATTTTCATGATGGGCATCTAGAGATACAGTTCTGATGCTGTTCGCTAGAACAGAAGAAAGTTTTTTTTTTTATTTTTTAGTTACGTGTCTCTTGTGCGTGTCTATACATGAAGGCCAGGAGAGAGCATCAGAGCCCCTGGGGCTGGAGTTACAGGTAGTTGTGAGCCGCCTGATGTGGTTGCTGGGAACTGAATTTGAGAGCTCTGGGAAAGCAGCTGTTTCTGCTGGCAAGAAGAGGTTATGAATGTCTGAACTGGAGTTTTAGGTCCCACCCTTAATTCCTTTCCTCGGGTATAGATCCAGGAAAGGGTACTAATATAGGGGGAGGTAAGAAACCAGAACTCCCTTATGACATTCCTGTCAATGAACCAAGAACATCCCTGCAATTGCTGCATTTGGTGTCTCTGTCCTCTGCTGCCTGTCCAGTGTCTACTCCTGTTCTTCCCTCTGGTAGCATCCCCAAACCATTATTCCTTATTGCCCATGGTTATGTTAACATATAGACTATGATAATATTTCTGTGGTCCCATCAAGGGCGTGGTGACTCCATTTACCTGAAGAGCCTGTTGGGACCCGCACTCAGCTTACTGTCCCCTTATCCTATACCTGTAATTCACTGGAGGAATGAATTATTCCCTTGTTAAATTCTGGGGTATCCTTGGAACTCAGTTCCATGCAATACTATTATAGGTTAACTCATTACTTTCACGTCTTATCCCACTCTGCTTTCCTAGAATAGTAGATCATTCTAGAAACTGCCTCACCTTCAGGAAACTCGAAGCAGGTAAATGACTATGCATTTCCTTCCTTTCACTTCAGATGCAGGAGAACACAGCAGGGCAGTGTTTGGACTGTTTAGAACTCTTCCTTCTAAGCTGGAACTTCCTGACTGCAGGTGGTCACATCATCCCTGATCCTCCCGCGGGACCAGGCTGGTTTTCTTTTGGTTTTGAGATTGATTCAGACACACTAGCTTCTCTTTGATAGAATGCCTTCAGTCACAAGACAGGATTCCTACAAATGACCTTGCTCAGTCAGCCCAGGAAGAAATGTTTGTAGAGATCAACTCATCTCCCCAAGACATCTTGCTTGAAGCAGACAGTTCAAGAGAGAAGGAGGAACTTCCCCAGCTCCCTATGCAAACATACTTTCGCCCCACCCCTATAAAGAGTTGCAGCCAGCCCTCCCCCCTTATCCGGCTGCAGAGGGTTTGTTGTTTGAAAGAAACAGCCCAGCCTGTTGAGGTCAGACTTCTGTCTTTTTCTACCTTTTGTCTCTTTACACTGCCTCAAAAATCTCTTTTTTTTCTCTTCCCCTTCCCCCCTTTTTCAAGACAGGGTTTCTCTGTGTAGCTCTGGCTGTCCTGGAACTCCCTCTGTAGACCAGGCTGGCCTCAAACTCAGAGATCCACCTGCCTCTGCCTCCCAAGTGCTGGGATTAAAGGCGTGTGCCACCACTGCCTGACTAAATCTAACATTCTTCAATCTGATTTGGGTTAGTCTCTGATTCAAGCTTTCTCAGAAATTCCCATGAATTCAGTTAAACAGACAAAACTATCTCACACTGAAGAGATTTGTGAAGAACACATATGATTGGTAAACAATACTGTAATAGGAAGGCACTCATCTGAGAATCTGTTCACAGCTACTAGGACTAGAGGGTACTGAGTCACAGAGAGGTTAGGCAGAGCTGGGAGGAATCAGAAAGTTACAAGCAGGAGATATGAAGAAATCTACTTAAGCTACTGGTAATTTCGCCATTGAGAATAAGGCCACTACCACAATTTTTGAGCCAAATTTGAAGCAAGCTTTATTAAATACTGTCCAGGACGATAGACACTGGCCAGGCTGTTACCCAGGATGCCCAGAGAATGGCCTCAGATTATATTAGTTCACTGCTTATAAAGGCAAAACCTACAAGGCTATGTACTTCCCGCCTTTAGCCGATCGGGGCAAACATACGTCCTGATGTACTCCCTACCTACGCAACTCTTGCCTAGCTGTGATCAAGCATGTCCTGTATAGTTGAGGAAATCAACTTTGTTTACAGAAGTGAAAGCAAGAGGCTTGTTATCTGACATGAACAACAGCCCCAGAATTCCAGGAAGTTGTCTGTCCTTGGGCATGTGGAGCTAACAGGTGGGAGGCGTTTTTGGTTTATGACTCTCTTAAGCACAGTAATTTAAATTTAAAACATAACTGTAACCCTCACACTACATCCTGGATGGCTTATGGAAGTAGACTTTTAGCTCCCTTGCCCATGCATGGTTGTCTATTATGACATGGTAGGCATCGAAGTCTCTGCTTTCCTTTCTAAAGCTGTTCTTAATCCTGTAGGTGGTGAGTGATTGAAAGCATCACCCCAGTTCCTGGCATCCATGCTAATCTCCTTCCCCCTGGGAGTTGCCTTGGTCTGGACTCCACCTCCGGAAGCCCGCCAAGCGCTGACCCCTCCCCAGGGAGGATCAGAATCACTCCCACAGGCTATTTAGGCTCCCCCTGAAATAAGGAACATGTGGGCTCTGGCGTTTTTGCAGGCTCCCTCTCTCTCCCTCTTGCCATGCTGTCCTGGCCACCCAGGAGCGCTGCATTTATTAAACATGGTCTGATTGGAATCACTGGCATCAGCGGAGAGGCTCCTCTTAAGATTATACCTAACACTGAGCTAATCAGCGGAGGCTATGGCCCTGTGAGTAGGCTGGACTCCCAGTGACTGAGGAGGCACTTGACACCTGAGTAAAACCCATCAAGATCATCTAGTTCTTGTGGTGTTTGGGCACTGAGCAATCTAGTTATGCTTAGGATGTCACAGCAGGTTAAAGGCTATTGAGACTTCTGTCCCCATCACTGCCTCTCCTTGCAGCTTCATCATACTCCTTAGAATTTAATTACCCTATGAAAAGGTGAAAATACTCGCCCGTTATGGCGGCGCTACTAGCTACAAATCTAAAGAATAGAACCTAGGTATGGGAGACCCAGAATTTTACACACTATTGTCTAAGAGTGAATTTAGCTGGCCGGAGGAGGAGGTTTCCCACACCCCCTGAAATCTGAGTCACCTGAAGACATGCTAAGGGGAGGGGCGGATTAATTATCTCCTTAATGAGATAATGTGCTTTTTCCTTCCCCTTTGATTCAGTTGCCCACAGAGCCTCTACTAGGGCTCTGCCATGTAGCCTGTCCATCTAACTAAGAAAAGTATGACTTTGTCTTCATTTCTGTTTCTTTTTCTTCTGGATAACGACCAAAGTCTGAATACGCTTCTTATGATGCTCTGCGTCTTGCTCCTTCTCTGAAGCTCCCACTCACTGTGCCATGTCTCTGTTGAAAAAGGCCCAGTCTTCTCTCTTTTCTTCCCCATCTTCCTATTCTGGGAAGTAACCAAAGTTAACAGCTTGTTTGCCTTGTTTATTTTTTTTCCTTCCAAATTCTAACCAAAATTTTCTTGTGCTTTCTTCTGAGTCCAGCTCTAAGTTCTTTTATTAACAAAGCTAAGAACTCATGAAAGGAGACCTTGATTTCCAAGGTAATGTGAATGAAAACTCCTGAAGAGAAACTGTGTCTGCAGGAGGCAGAGAGACCCTGGAAATGGTGTAAGTGCCTTGAAACCTCAAAGCCCACTCCCAGTGACACACCTACTCCAACAAGGCCATCCCTCCTAATCCCTCCCATACAGTTTCACCAACTTTGGACCAAGCATTTAAATGTATGAGCCTCTGGGGCCATTCTCTCTCAAAGCACCACTTTGACATTGATGCAAAGTTGATTTTTAGAAGAATTCCTCCCTAGCACAAACTGTGACAATTTACTAGACTAGGTCCATTTTCACTTTATATTGTGGACCACTTTGTCCACTATGCTACGTGCCAATTATGGAAGCCACCCCAAGTTTTGTAAGGAAGCAAACATGACCTATGAGGGACACTCTCATTAAAACGACGTAGGTCTCCTTGGCTGGCCTAGACTTGCTATATAGACTAAGTTGGCTTTGAACTTATGATAATTCTTCTTCTATTATCCTGAGTGCTGAGATTTTCAGAGGCATGAGCCACCATGGCCAGGAATTCAGTGTTTTTTGGGTTTTTTTGTGAGTTTATAAGTAATGAAACCATCACAGTAAGTCAGAGCCATAATTTGGATACCAATGGAGTGTGTTCCCCAAGTCTTCATTCACTGAAAGTTACTTTTTTACTAAAAGGCGGGAAGCTTAATCTCAGCATGGTCTTTAAAAGTGGAACTGTAAGGGCAGAAATTAGCAGTAAAGAAAGTCACTTGGATGGATCTTCCACGACTGAACTCTGACAACTTGAATGCAGTAGAGAGACCTGTGTATCCTTTGGGCTCTCCTTGTCTCTCACCATGGCATCTCTGTTTCAAGTCTCTTCCAGTAAACTAGGCACTAGAGGTGATGCTCAGCCATGACCCTTTGGAACTGATAAGGTTTGAATACCCGCCACCTCTGATTTAATAAGCCAATCAAGCCAAATTAATAAATCCAGGTTTAGTGAACAGAACAAACACTCTTGAGTGACCCTCAGGAAGGTGGGAGAGGAAACACACAGAAAATATGGTGGCCAGGTCTTAAGTAGTCTGTAGGCGTGGTCTTGATAGCCCTGGGGAGGGGCCAACTCTTGGTGGGCTTTCTGAGGGGACGGGCCACTGTTTGGCGGGCTGAAGGGGAAGAATCTGGGGAGAAAGAGGAAGGTGGGGATTCCACCTAATTGTCCCAGACTCTTTGGGTATGTGGGTGCCAGGGGCTCATGTGGAGCTTCCAGCAGAACAGGAACCATGAGATAGAATCAATCTCCCATTGTTAAAATTGACCCAGTCTGTAATTCTGTAGGGACCTTAAAGAGCTAAAACATATCCAGGATATCCATGTTAGGGAAGGCCTGGTACCAGAGAGGACTGCCCCTAGATTAAAGTTGTTTTAATAACTCTGATATCTTGTCTCTCAGTTAAATTGACTGTATATTTGTTTCATCTTTTCTGTAAACTCTACAATATTAGGGCTGGGAGAAGCTGAGAAATTTTTCTTTCTCAGTGCTAGCCCAAACTGTAAGATGATAAAAAACCCATAGCCCATTCCTGTGCTCTGTTTTGTCCCCACACCTCGTAAAGTGGTAGGTGATGAAGTCCAGAGTAGAAACAGTATTGTTTATTAGCAACAGAAAACAGGCAGATATAGTATTGGAATGTTTTCATTGTTTCAAAAAGAAACTCCCTAATATATTAATTCCCAATTCTGTCCCCAAATTTGATCTACTTTCTGACTACAAAGCTTCCTTACTTTTCTTTTATGAACCTTTTGAATGAATGAGGCAATTCATTTCTTAAAAGCATATATGCCTCTAGGAAAGCCTTTATGTTTCCTGCACTAAAGCATTCTCTTGCCCAGGATGGAATACCTTTCTCAGGCACATGGGGTCTTGGAAGAACATATAAGCATCTTAAGATAGTTTATATAGCCTTTTCATATCTTGATGGAGGGTATACAAGTTGCTTTTCTCTGCTCTTCATCCTAGCTACCTCCCCCTTCCCTCGAGACTCCTTCCTTCAGGGTCTCCCTTCTTGTCCAATCTTCACACTGAGTCACCAAGGCTCCAAGCCAGGACTGCGGCTCCTATTGTAAGAAACTGATTTACATCCTGCCATTTCTCCACTCTGTAGACAGCAAACTCTCAGAATCTCTGACCCTGCTCACCAGCTTCAAAGACCCCTGTTTCCTTTCTTGTATTTTCTGCGTTAGCAAGTGGCCGATTACACGTCCAGAACCAGAAACCTTAGAGCCAGTTAAATGCTTCTTTCTGTCTATTTCACAACCAGTTGTCACCGTGTGGTCTTTGGAATTCAAGCTGTGCAAAGTGATTTCACGATTCTGCCGTTTGAATGTCCTTCTTCAGAAGTTAGCAGAACTTTGCTCTTCAGACTCCTCAGGGCTTAGGGGTGAACAGAAGAGAGCACAGAAATCCAGGCACAGAGGGGATTACAGGCTCTTGTGGAGGCCACTGTCAACTTTCCACCTAGAAGGGAGACATGAAACGAGTTTCAGGTCTCAAGAGACCACTGTTCAGCCACTGTCACATCAAAGCCAAGGTCATAGCCCTGGCTGTAAGGCGTGGCTATCAGAACACAACACTACCAGTGTTGCTTTAGACAGGGACTGAAATGTTTCCACTGGGAAATTATCTTAGTTCTTGGGTAAGGTGGCCTATAGTAAGGTACCCCTTCCCTTACTCACCTTCCCTGACAACGAATGAAGTGTGAGTCAGAAAAGAGGTCCAGTGAGCTTTTGCTGAAGTTCAAGTTCGGGAACAAAGCACACCTTGAGATAACAGCAAGGCGAGAAGACAGGGCAAGAACGAAGAGCCAACTGCTCCGAGTATTGGACCGGTTGTCACTGTTATTAAAGAGTGCATGGAAACTGTTCTACCCAGAAGGATGTGAATCTGAGCATGGGAACTGCACCCCACCTTCTCCGGCCAACGGAAGAAGAAATCATTAACCTCATTCTGTTACTGTTGGTTTAACTTTGTAGTCAAAGGCTGTTCTGTGCTTCCTGAAAACTGGGATGGGTGGTTGAGCTAGGAGATAATTAACTGCACTTATTACCTTAAGCTTATCTGTTAGCTCGTTCTCTTGGGACCAGGAATGAACAGCTAATTATATTTACTGTCTTCAATTTGCTCTTTAGCTTTGTGGCCAGTTTAAAGCCTTTAACCTAACAATGAAGAACTGCAAGGGCTCTTCCGCTTCATTTGTTTTCCTTCTGGTTCATTATTTTATTTTATACAAAAGTTTTGCCTACGTGTATGTCTCTGTACCATGTGTGTGCCTTTTGCCTGAGGAGGACAGTAGAGGGTGTTGGGTCCTGTGAGTTACAGACGGCTGTGATCCTCTCTGTGGTGGTGGGACCTGAGCCTAGGTCCTCCGCAGGAGCAGTCCATGCCCTTAACAGCTGAGCCATCTCTCTGACCCCTTCTGGTTCCTTTTAAAGGAATCAATGGTAAGCACTTGAGGACTGCTTGAAGACAGGTTAGCGCTCAAAAGGTTCAAGCTACTCAGCGAATTGATTCCCTAACTCCTTGACTGTGCCAACAGGCCTGTGGCTGATTTATTAGTTTAATTTTTTGTGTGTAGTTTCTCTACTCACAGAGGCTATCTCCTCTATGGCCAGTCAGTAGTGAGGGTAAGGGCATGTCAGTGCTTCCCTCTGAAAATCCTGTGTGATTTTCAGAAAGTCTTACCCAGGTAGGTCCAAAGTTTCACCACACACTCAAGCTGTCAGAAATGCTAATGCCATGCACATAGCCCTGTTAGTGGTCCACTCGCTTACTGAAAGCTAACAGGATTCTTCCGGCCAATCAAACTCGAATAACATCAGCTAGCTAGCCTTTCTTGAAATTAATCTCTTTTTTTTCCTTTTCATAATTAAAAAAAACACCTGTTATGTCAAGCATCACGTATTTTTCTTAAATACTCTGGCTTACCCTAAAATAGAATTGAATTTTTGAAAGGTCGGCTTGATAGAATTATCCAAGAAGAATTATATGTTTATTTTAATCAGTGCTCTTTACTATGTGAAAACATTGTCAGTATTGGATAGGAAGCAATTAATCACGAGTCAGAACCTACTCAGAGACGTTATCCTATTAAAACCTTTAAAACTGTCAGTGACATTATGAGGTTCCAGTAGAGGTTTAGCAGGCACACGGTTAGGTGTATTGCATGGTTTCTCATTTTGTTTGTATGCTGGTGTGCAAACTTTGGGCCTGGAGCCAGCATTCTACCCCTGAACCACATTTTCAGGCCTTTCTAAGTCTCTGATCTTTCATAGGCCTAGATGTGCATGCAAAGTGTTACTTGTTTGAATAAAAAAATAAAATTTATGTTCATTTAAAGCCACTGTTCTCCATTTACTGTACAAATATTGATTCTGTGTCAAATAACATTTTTTAAAGGAAATAAGAAAATAATTTATTCTAAGAAAAACATTCTGGAACATGAATTCCCGTTACTCTAAAGGACATGTTCTACTGTGTAAAAGGTCACTTTTAATACATTAGCGGAGGCAGCAGGTAGGAGAGTTGTGTGTGTATGTGTGTGTGTTTGTGTGTGTGAAGGTGTCTTCCACAGGATTTGGACTGAACTACAGGTTTGGTGGAGGCTAGAAGTCTGTTAAGTTTGATGATATGTTCCAAGAGTTGTATCAGATGATTTTTGAAAGTCACAAAACATAAAGCTCAAGACCACTGTGGCCCTTGACCTGACACGTTTCGTCTCTCCAACCCCAGTGCTCTAGCCTGTCATGGCCACACAGCTGGCAGGTCCTTTACTTTAAATGCAGCATCTTCAGAATACTTCCGTCACACTGTGATCAGATGCGGCGTCTTCAGAGTACTTCTGGTCACATTGTGATCAGCACGCATGGATTTCATTTTCTTATGACACCAGGCAGTGCCTGCCCTTGTTCTTGGTGATTGTTAAGCAAGAGAAAGCTTGCTTTCATGAGTCAACGAGAGCTCACTGTATCCCCTGAGTATGAGGATGTCTTCTCTCACAGAATTTGGCCTTGTCTAGGACACACAAGTCAATTCCGTGTGATTTTCTTCAACTTACCAACTTCTCCATCTCTCAAAGTCAAGCTGTGAGGGTGAGCAAAATATCCATGCCTGGAGGCGAGGTCATTCTCCCAGGCCTGTGCTTGTGTGCAAAGGAACTGTGTTCTGTAGTTTCCCCCATGGTTTTCAGGAAGGCTTGAGACTTGATGTAGTGGTAGGAGGTGATGTTATCCCCTTATCTTCTGGGAGGGAATTGCCAAACCTTATAATGTCTTGTTTGGTAGGAGTATGGGTTATGGACCTTATGCTTTGAGCCAGCCAGGTGGTAACTGTTAGGTCCAAAGAAAACTAATTCCTTCAACTCCAAGAAGGCTGTACAAATGTCCAGAACTGAGTTAAGCCTGGACTTTAGGAGGATTTCTGGTGGTTATGTAAAAACCAGCGTTCCCCAGGAACTCCTGAAACCAGTTCCCATCTGCCAAAAGGAGTCATTTCCTTTACCTCTGGGAAGGGACAAATGGTTCCCTGTGGTGCCTATCAGCATATCAGAGTGTGTGCTGGCCTCCAGGCTCCTCAGTATCACAAGCACCTGTCACACATTGCAAAGTCCAAGCAAGCACCCTAGCCCCCCTCACCTCTTCGGTCCTAAACTTCCACCTCACAGATTTCCCTCCCTCAGCTACTCCACCTTCTGAAAACCCACTGTTCTCACTGTTCCTGCCTCCTATTAGTCTCACCATGCTCTCTGGAGAGAGTCTCCCCTCCCTTCGGGCAGCCCTGGCCGTGTCCAGTCTGCTGGCCATGTTTCTTATGGGGTATCTGAAGAGGACAGAGGCCAGAAAAAGTCTAATGGAGTCTTGATTAACTGCCAATGGGACTGTGCCAAGCAGATTAGCAGGAGCAGCCCTGATCTCCTGTTGGTTTGCGTTTTTAAGGCAAAGCCACAGTGGTGATGTATGCAGAAAGCAAGTGTTGTTCATAGAAGCTGAGCAATAAGAGTTAAATGGGCAGGCAGCCAACCTTTAGCTCACCTTTAGGTGGCAAGTGGTGGTTGTGGTAGTGTTAGTGTTTTTCCTAGTGTAGATATTCAACGTGGCGGTCATAGTGGTGCTGGTGCTGGTAGAGGTGTTAGTGGCGGTGGTGGTAGCAGTGGTTGCTGTGGTGATGATGGAGGTAGAGGTGTCAGAGGTGGTGGTGGTGGTGGTGATGATGGTTGTTAGTGGTTTTCATAGTAATGATAGTCATGGTGGTCACTGTGGTGATGATGGAGGTAGAGGTGTCAGAGGTGGTGGTGGTGATGGTGGTTGTTAGTGGGTTTTGTACTACGGATGTTCAAGGTGGTGGTGGAATTGTGTAGAAATTTAGGGCGGGTCTAGTTTTACCTAAGATACTTTTAGCACTTAGAATATTCCTAGGAATACATTCATAAGACGGCATCACTATAGTTCAGTAGTTCATTGCAATGTTCAGTTGGCTTCTTTTTCTCTCTGTTCTGGACCCTTCCAGATCCCCTGACTGTTCTTTCTCTCGTATCTACAATAAAGACCTTAACCGTACACAGAGTGGTCATGTCGGCAGTTTCTTTCCTGCACCCTCCTTGGGACTTGGACACACATAGTGTCGGTACAGTCTTCCCATGGGCTGAAAACTAAGTCAGTCACATGGATAGTGTATTAATCAGTGTTTTGACAAAATATTCCAAGAAATAAACATGAAGGAGGAAAGTTTGCTGTGACTCAGTTAAATGACCGACTGCCTTGTGTGTGCCTGTGGTGGAGAAGCATCAGTGGCAGAAGAATGTGACGGATCAGAGCTGCAGAGGGAGGAAGGGTTGTGAGGGAGGAGAGAGTGGGGGAAGGGAGGGGGACAGAGATGAATGAGAATGAAATTGGGCGCAGGGTTCAGGGAAAGAATGTTCCCTTAGGAGTATGCTTCTAGTACCTTACTCTTTCCACCTCGGCCTCATTTCCTGACAGCACATCCCATTGAGCTATGAAGCCATCAATGGATCAATCCATATTTGATGATGCTCGTCCCCTCATGATCTAATTATAACTCAGTAGAGACATTAATTTCAGACCAAAGCATCAACACATGAATTTTGGGGTCACAATCCTGACATACCCAAATCATAACAGATAGTAACTATGCTTATGTGGCAGGATGCCAATAATGATTCTAGACACCAAAGATTGAGAGAGCTTCCCTGGTTGGCAGCATTCTATGTGAATTTTCGTGCCTCTGTGTAAGAAAAATAATATTATCTTCAATTATGGATTGAAGACAAGAAGTTCCATGTTTGGTTGCTCTCCTGGCCTCTGCTCTGTGTAACCTTTCCCATGGCTGATTTTAATCCATACCTTTTGTCTGTTATGAGCTGTAACCGTGAGCATCATGGCTTCTAATTAGTTGATCTTTAGAAGTGAGAGTGGTTTGGGGTTCTCTATATTTATTGGTGTCAGAAGTGAAAGCCAATACATGGATGATTCCCCAGCTTCATTATTGGGTAGCTTTTGAAGTTCTTGGTGGAAGTCTGGCTACTCATACTATGGGACTGTGATCCGTTATCAGAGGGTGAAGTCACCATGGAGTTTAGAACAGGCCTGGCAGAAATGAAGACATTCTAACAGAATCCGACTATCAGACTATTGAAACAGTGGACCCTGGGAATCTCATGCTGGGAGGCACCAGCCAGAGTGGGAACTTGTTTCCAGAAAGAGATTTCACAAGACTGGTAACTTGGCAGACCATCTTACTGGATGAGGCTGAAGATAATGATGAGTCAATAATCTGAGGAACCACATCTTGACAAGGATTGCTTAGATGTGCATATCCTTGGCCTCTTTAAATTCTTACCTTATCCAGGACCCTGGAGTTGGGGAGTGGGCAGGCAATGTGGCATTCACTGGATCTCCTTGTCTTTCTTCCCGATGAGGCCACAATGAATAAACAACCATTTTCTGCTTTCCACTCCCCCATTTTATTGAAAATAGACATTTTTCTTCTTCTCACATAATATATCCTGATTATGTTTTCCCTTCCTCTGTTCCTTTCAGTTCCCCTCCCCTCCTCTCCAGGTTCACTAGATCTCTGTCTCATTAGAAAACAAATAGGCTTCCATAGGATGACAATGAAAGACAACAAATAAAATAGAATGAGATAAAACAATCATGGATAAAACAGGAGGAAAATAGACCCAGAGAAGGCACAAGAGGCAGAGCTGGTTCTACTGTTAACTTGGCTCTTTGAACTGGCTTAATGAGAAAAGGTGGCTAGACCCGACTTGGGGCACAAATTGTGATTCCCCCTAAGTTTGAAAGCAAAAGTTGTGAGGTGGATTCCAGTGTCAGGTGGCAATTAGATTTTTAGCTAATCTATGGTTTCTAGCCTTAGCACCATTATTGAAGAGAAAAATTATGCTGAAACAATACATAGCCTGTCTAGGATTTCTTTTGGCCACCAAGAAGTTTGTCCATACTAGAAAGGAGAAGCACAGTGGTCAGTTTAGTGGTCTAGGTTGCATGCTGTTTTTCTCACAATGATGGGATAGTTGAACCACAGTGAAAGCCCCTTGGTGGTGTTACGATAAAACACTCAGACCAAAAGCAGCATAGGGGAGGGAAGGACTTATTTGGTGCACACACCCAGATCACAGTCTTACCCTTTAGAGAATTCATGGCAGGAACCCAAGTAGGAACTGATGCAGAAACCAAGGGGGAATGCTGCTTAGTGGCTCACTGATTGGTTATGCACAGCTAGCTTTCTTATACAGCTCAGGTACTACCCGGAGTGAGCTGGGTTCACCCATATTGATTAGTGATCACTGCCTCCCTGCACAGATATGTCAACAGGTCAATCTGAAGGAGGCAATCCTGCAACTGAGATTCCCTCTTCTCAGAAGACTCTAAGTTGTGATAATAAAAACTAACCAGGACATTTGGTTTGGGTTTTGTCTGTTTCATGGACCATGACCAATAAATGACATTAGTATATATTCAGTAAGTGTGCAGTAGACTGCAGGCACATTAAAATAGGGCATGTTGATGTCCATCAAAGAAATTCCCTTCTAGGATTAGAAGACAGTTGAGATTGGCAAGAATATATGGATGTTTTTGAGGTACCCATGTAGGTCCTTGAAATGAATGGAATGTAAATATTTCATCAGTGCAAAACACTAAAGCTAGATACATTTTTTAGGAGTTGAGCATCAACAAGAACTGTTCTATCTGCCAATAAAGGGGACAAAACTTACAGATAGCTATGGACAGATTCTTAGGGGGAAGGGCTTTCACATACAGCCACTGCAAGTTTTTCTTCTCATTACCTTAATTATGTTCTTTTTTGCTACATCACCTTAACTTTCTTTATTCTGTGTGCTACAGCCATTCACGAGCTAGGGTACAACCGAAAGTTCTAGAGGCAAGGTAGAGCACTAGGCAAGACCTTGCAACAGTAATTTCACGCTTTTACCCCAGAGTTCCTAAGGTTCTGATGGAGTTGACTGTGTCTCACTTCATCTAGTAGACTTAGGGTTGACAATGGGGGCAGCTTTCTTGCCTAGTGGTAACAATAACTGAACAGTCCCTTGCCTGTGAAGCTCCACCTTATATGCATCAATGAGTGGTGAGCCATTAATACAGTGTACTTTTTTCTTTTTTATGCAGCATTTCCTGTAGTCTAGGCTGGCCTTGAACTTGCTGTGCATATAATATTATGATGATATCATGAAAATATTTTAAAGCAGAGAAAAGGTGAGAGTTGACCTAACTGTAGGAGTGAGTTTACATGTGTAGTGCCCTTTGGGTGAGTCCTTTGAATGATTCCTTAAGAGTTACCACATTTTCAATGTGAAATGAGTCCTTAAATGGGCAGTGTCCACATGTGATTCCATGAAGAGCTATTTATTACCTCACTGTGTGTCTTCTTTGGGGAAATATTTACCAAGATTTCCCTCCTTTTGACCGCATGAGCAATCTTTTAAGCTGAATGACTTCCTTTGGACATTAAACCCTTATTGGATGTGTGGCTTGTAAAATACTGTCTCCTTTTTGGTGATTTGCTACTGAAGTTTGGATGGAAGATTCCCCAGTAGCCATATATTGTTCTATTCTCCAGAATTCTACCTTCGGGAGAGCATGAAATCTTTAGGGCATGGGGCCAAGTAAGGGTCTTTGGATCACTGGGAACATGTTCATGAGGAACCCCTTCCCTTTCCTCTGTTTTTAGTTTTCCAGCTGTGAGATGATTTATTTTGCTTTGCTTTGTTCTGGCATGATAAACTCAAATCAGTGAGAACAACAGACCATGAACAAACCCTTCAAAACTGTGAGCTGAGTCTTTTCTCTGTATAGGTTGATTAACGAGGTATTTGTTATAGTCACAGAAAGCTCAAAAGTTGCTTTTCCATTTTGTTGACATTTTCTTTGCTATATAGCAACAACTTTTTAGTTTGATATGATTCCACCAATTTTTTTTTGCTTATAGAATAAAAAAAAACAACCATTGCATTTCCTAACACCAGGGGATAGCATTAATTATTCTTCCTAAATAAAAAAGTGTTTTTTTTTGTTTTTTTTTTTAAAACAGGATCTCATGTAGCTAAGAATGACCTTGAACTTTTGGTCCTACTGCCTCTATTTTCCAAGTGTAGAATTATAGGCAGGTGTCTTAGTTAGGGTTTTATTGCTGTGAAGAGCCAGCATGACCACAGCAACTCTTATAAAGGAAAACATTTAATTGGGGGTGGCTTAAAGTTTCAGAAGTTTAGTCCATTATCGTCATAGTGGGACATGGCAGCATGCAGGCAGATATGGTGCTGGAGAAGGAGTTGAGAGTTCTACATTCTGATCTGCAGGCAACAGGAAGTGAACTATGTACCACACTGGATACAGCTTCAGCATATGAGATCTTAAAGCCCTTCCCCACAGTGACACACCTCCTCCAACAAGGCCACACCTCCTAATAGTGCCACTCCCTATAGGCCAAGCATTCAAACACATGAGTCCATGGGGACATATCTATTCAAACAATCAGAGCAGGCATGTGTCACCACTCCCACTCGGCTCAGACATTATTTAAATGCTTGTAAGAATTCTCTTGTGCAGTCAGTAGCTTCTGGACTTTGATTTTTGGAAAAGAGTCGACTCCAGTTCATTCATATCTGTAGTGACATGGGGGGCGCAGGCCTGCTTTTCGTCCCGCCCGGCTCCCACA
>LOJH01037674.1:0-10468 GCA_001685095.1 Ellobius talpinus | reverse complement strand
GCTGGTCTCCCTGAGTACATCTCTAGCCTTGGTGCTCCTGAGAGGATCTGTGTAGCACAGGCTGGTCTCCCTGAGTACATCTCTAGCCCTAGTGCTCCTGAGAGGATCTGTGTAGCACAGGCTGGTCTCAAACTTGTCATCCTCTTTTCTCAGTCTTCCAAGTTCTGGGACTGAAGGTGATGTCAACATTCCTGGCTCCAGAGGCATTTTTTTTAAAAAAAAACAAAACAAGAGATAAACGAAACATACTTAAAAGTAATTTTTTAGCATCTTGTGCATCACTCATTTCTATGTGTACAATGGTCCCAATACACTTTTTAAAATGCCAACCTTGCATATTGCTCAAAGGGAATTCATAGTCTTGGAATGCCTTTAGGAAGATGAAGTTAGAATTTATAAAATAAGGTCCTTTTTCAGGGGTGGTATCTCAAAAATTGTCAAGTCCATAACTCTGTCATTGTAGAAAGGATACTAAAAGGCACAAAAGTAGCCAGGCAGTGGTGATGCACACCTTTAATCCCAGCACTTTGGAGGCAGAGGCAGGTGAATCTCTGTGAATTTGATACCAGCCTAGTTAGTCTACAGACTGAGTTCCAGGACAGGCTCCAAAAGCTACACAGGGAAATCCTGTCTCTAAAAATAAAACAAAACAAAGTCACAAAAGTAGTGGTGGGTTAAGAGGAGGAGCAATGGAGAGCTTTCTGTTAAGGGGAAAAACAGCAGCTCAACAAAAGGAGACTTAAAATTGGAAGTGCTACATTTTTAAAATGGCAGGAAAACAGAAGATCCACAAACTTCCTAAGTCGTCCAACCCTGTTAAATCTCCACCTGAGAAGGGTGAAGTGTGCAATGTATATATTTAAACTCGGCCGCTCACTTTGCATACAGAGTGAGACAACAAAAGTTTCAGTTTAATGAAGTTACTTTTCATTTTGTTACTAATATGCCTTCCAAAGGGATATATTAGTAAACTACCATATCCATCACTAGGCACTACCATTTAGCCTGGTATAAAGTAAGCAGACATCCTCTGTGTGAAAACTGGAAGAGAAGTGAATGCCCTCTCATTGCTTTGCAGCGAGATCAAAGCTTCTGGATTCTGTCTTCACAAAGGAAGAGATTAAAGCTGAGATATTAAAAGCAGTGCAGGATTAGTAACATATCACCCAGCTACCAAAATGTCAGATGGCAAAAGTATCATATCACTGCTTTCAGTTTATCCCTCTGCCTTCCTTTTCTCCCTGCTTCCAGAGGGTAACTTTGTTACATTATGGTGCTGCCCACCATTCATTTATCTGTACAGGGTGCCCAATAGCCTAGAACTTTCCAAGTATTGTGGGTTGGCTGGCCAGCAAGTACCAGGGACCCGTCTCCAACTCCTCCAAGCCTGGTTGTTTTTTGTTTGCTTGCTTGTTTTTTAACCTGTGTTGGGGATTGGAACTCAGCTCTTTACGCTTGCAAGGTGAGGACTCTGCCAACTGAGCTATCTCCCCAGGCCCCCTTGCCCACATACAGATTTTTAAGAGTAGAAACATAATTGCTGTTGTGTTACAGCTGTAGAAATGACTGTAAGGTACAGGCAAGCCAATAATCTGTCTCTGGCAGTAATATATAATTGTACATACACCATTTAGGGACAAATGAGAAGAAAACTGAGGGATTTATGATCTTTAAGAATTTTCAAATTAAGCTAGGCATATTAGCATATACCTTTAATCCCAGCACTCAGGAAGCAGAGGGAGGAGGATCTCTGTGAGTTTGAGGACAGCCTGGTCTACAGAGTGAGTTCCATGATAGTCAGGGTTACTTAGTGAGACCCGATCAAACAATAACAACAAAATAGAATTTCAAATTAAATGTCATTGCTTAGAAGGCAATGGTGTTCACATTTAATGGTAAGCCAGAGCCAGCCAGGACTTGAGCCTGAGCCAGGGCTAATTTGCCATGGGACAGTGCTGCAAGAGAAAGTGAATAGGTTTTAGAGCAAGGAGAGAGAAAACCACCCACCTCTGCCAGCCAAAAGCCTTGTGCAAGCATTACCTCAGCCAGACCCAGACACTGGTATTAATGAGCACCTGAAGGCCTTATGTTGAGAGGCTGCATCTGTCTGTGGAAGGAATGCTAGTTTTCAGTAGCTAGCACTCTAAATGTAGGCAACTGTACTGTCTTGTCAACTCTCAGATATACTACTTAATTCTATCCAGGCATATATGTACCTGTGTAGGCTCTGACAGTGTCTTCTCAATGCAGTCACAGTGTGTGAATAAGATAGGTTTCCTAGTGAAGGTAACCGGATGTTTTTCTTAAAACATCTAACCTTGAGTCCACCCCAAAAATTAAAGCCTTGGTTAGAGTAGTGCTCATAAAAAAAGATGAACCTAGTTCCTCAGACATTAAACATTATCCACAGAAGAGAATTGCTTTTCAAAGAGATTGTTTATACTGGGAAGAAAGATCTCCACTTCTAATTATGAATGATGTATTGGTGAAAGCAAACAAGGGCCTAAGAGGCCCTTCCACAAGCATCCTCATGTGCGGTTTGCAAGGCTGTAAAGGATGGGGAAATGCCTGGGTAGTACCTGTGGACATTATGTGAATTCTAAAACTATTAAAATGAAACTCTCTCTTAGGCATCCAAGGAAACAGTATTAAAACACACACTTGCTGAGGTTGGGGGGGTGGACAGACACAGAATTACAAAAAAGGTTAAAGGACACAATCCTAACCCAGGATGATGATCACTGTGTTGATACCTACCCTACCAGTGTTCTTCCAGAAACCACTAACGGAAATACATTTCCTTCAGTGCATCTTGTTACCCTGACTAATATCAAGTAGACTTGAGGGGCAATCATTTGGAAACTGTCTCAGGAAGATAGGAAAACTTGACAGAATTGAGACAATTCTGTGGGCAATGCCACTTCATGAAGAGTCCCAAGTAGTTCTCATCTCATTGGACACAGCAAACCTGTTTTCATTTAGAATGAGTAAGACCAACCAAACTGATTTCAGCCTCCCTGTTTAACTTCTAGCAAAACAAAACAAGACAACAAAAAATGTAGTTCCATCCAGCAGCAAAAGAGAAAAACCAAATTTGCAGCAGGACCAGTTCTTGTGACTACCAAACCTCATCTATTTTTTATCGCCATCCTTTAGGTCTGAAATGAATCTCCCTGAAGCAGGATCAGACTTTGTGCCAAGTGATTAGGATATAAACATCCTTTTGGTTGTTCAGCAAGACATATGCTCTAAAGAAAACTGGGCTCAAAACAGGCACATGGGTTTCTATAGAATAAGGGAGAACCCTCCATCTTGCGAGCCTTGTCCGAGCTCTTTGTTTCCACCATGATGATGGCAATCCGCTGTTCCCATGATCCTTCACACTAATGAACTGCTATAAATTTGGTTTGGCTGCTCCAGAGATTGCACTCAGCTTCTGGGCAATGCTGAGGATGCACCCTATATTCTAACCTCAACTTTTACAAGGTGTACTCAGCATTGTGGTCAATTTCCATGGGAGATTGTTCTATTTAAAGAACTACTCTTCCAGCATAATACAAAAAAGTCATTTATGAAGATACAGGAGACACAGCAAGCTCTATGTTTACACAACCATAATGTCAAAGCCTCCCTTCCACACTCATGGAATGGGTGAGACCAAGAGGGTCCACCTGCAAGAAAGAAAAATGATATCATGAAGTGGCCACAGCAACGGAAGATCACATAGACTTAATGAACATGGAGTCTCATATGTAATGCTGAGAGGTCAGACAGGCAAAGTGTGGTTCCCTGACTGAATGTGTTCAGGGAAGGGGGAAGGCTGAACCAGAGAAGTCGTCTCCATACATTCTGTTCCTGACATTAAACATGGATACCACATTCCCTTCTTAATCAAATTTATTAAAATTATATTTTCCATAGACAAAGCCCAGAATATACAAATGCAGAATGTACAAATGCAATATCACAATTGCTTTAATCTTTAATTTGCAGGCAGCCAGACCCACAATCCTTGAAATTGCTTAAACTTAAAAATAGAAATGACAACATAAAATTTATAATGCTGATTTTCCAATTAAATCCTCAGTTAGAAATGGCAAAAAAAAAATTAAATGTCATCTACAAAACAGCCAAATCTTGGCTTGTAAAGTATCTCTTAAAGGCTGCTTTAACTGAAAAAATAATAAAGCTGTCATAATTGTATAGCAGCCTAGATTAGGTGGTCAGTCTGATGTGCAGGATGAAGACCAAATCATTGTTTGTGCCAGGGATAACACTTATTACAAGGAGAAAACATGACTGCTACAAAATCAGATACTTCCTAACATTCTGGGCTTGTTTAATAACGAATGTCCAGTCTCCACAGTAAATAAGATGTTAATGTGGAGGGTAGTCAATACATATTGGTTGAATAAACACAGAAAAAGAGGATTTATATACAGTGTTTGTGAAACTGCCAGCTATGTATACATTGTTACTAAGTACACAGGTAGTCTTTGTTTTAAATTTGAAGGTCAAAGACTTTCTATTAATACTAAAGAAAGACATTGGACTTTCAAGGCAGAGAAGAAAAGCAGGTCAAGAGTGATTTCAACTCATGTAGCTTCAGGAGGTATGGAGGAAGCATGGGTCAGTGGAGATGAACTTGGGGTCCGGGTGATGGAGGACAGCTCTTAGCTATGGCTAGCCAACAGTGTGGATTCTCTCATCCCATCTTCATAGTAAACCTCTGAGGTAAATACTTGCTATTTGCTGAGGAGAGGTGACAGCTGGTCAATGCCAGCCTAGTGAGCATAGGAAGGAGCCTTTGCTCTTTCTCACCTCTTGCTTATGGAATTACTAGAGAAGGCACTGTGCAGTGCACCCTGACAACATACACTCCAGAGCCGTCTGAAAAATTCAGGCAGACAACTCAGGAAGAATTAAGGTCCAGGCACTCCAAAGTTTTGATTTTTTTTTCCTAAAAAGGCTATAGAAACCTTATCTCAATATAAGCCTAACATCTTGATAATGTTGATGCATTACATATTGGCACCAATTTCATAGTAATTGAATAGGTTAGAAAAACATTCAGGAAATACTTTAATGTGGCATGAAAATGAGATAAATTGTGATACATCCATACTTATTTACAGTCATTACAAGACGATATTAGGAATTCAGACAGCTTGTTCTTCTAGTCTGTGAGCAATAGCTGAATAGTGTTTTCACTGAATTTGCTCTAGCTTTTTGTGGCTGTGTTCAGACAGTTCATTTTTCAAAGGTTACTTTTTCTAATGAATGACTTTGTGTTTTTGGTTTTATCCTCACGCAATGCAAGCAATAGCTATAAAATGCACAGTTAAGTTAAATGGCCAATGAAAAAGATTCCATCATGAATATCTAAATATTGAAATATATTATATTGTGGCTTGCTTCCAATCTATTATTTTAAAATCTAAATCATCACCTATTTCATGTAATAACAATAAAATCCTTATTTTAGACTAGGCACACATAAAAGTTTACACATTTAAAAACTGAACAACAAGAATTGTCATGCTTTTCCAACAATGAAGATATTTTAGGAAGGTCTTCATAATTCAAATATCTGAGATAGCTATATGACTTCCAAGACATTAATGCCTGCCTGTGCTGTGAGGACACACATACTTTACTACCAGATTCAGCATTGGCCAATTTAAGAAATATTTTTTTAAATATTTTCACTTTAATATTTTTAAAGTGTATATATACTTTGGTAATGTCATGCAGCTAATCTAAATTTGTAGTAAGTCAGCATTTAATTCATAGCCATTTTTTCTATAATTAGAATAAAGTATGTTAGACGTATGGGTTCTCAGGACACAAGATTTTGTACTGATGCAGGTTTGTGGGATCATAGGAAGAAAGGAACCAGACTCAAGTGAAATGGAGAGATTTTACCAAACAGGTGTTGGCAGGGTCAGAGCTCACTAGCAGATACCGAGAACCCACAGACTGACAGACCTCATGGCCTTGGGCAGAAGACGGAAGGAAGGAAGTGTGCTCCCAGAACACACTGGTACTAACTGGCTGCTCTAGGAAGAGTGTAGGCTGATACCCCAGTTTCCTTCCCACACACCTCTGACCAGTCTCTGGGGTATCTTTCGTGAGCCAGAACCAATTGAAAGTTGTAAGGTCAGCTGTCCCGGCAAGAGCAGAGAAGGAAGGGTGGCTTAGTGGAGGGAACACACAGAGGGAGCTCAATCACTTATGCATCTGCCACTGAGGTCTGACACGGGAGAACCAAGCAGGTGCCTCTGACTTAATCTGCAATAAGTCTGCTAGGAAATAGCATTTGGAAGTGCTCCCTTTTGAAAGGAATGCTTTAAAAAATAAGTCTCTATCTTCATGTTTCTGCATTTTGCATAAGTAGATCTTAAAGATTACTCAGTTTCTTCAGGTTCAATGATCTCTTTCTCAAAGCCTTTCTCAAAGGCTCATCTGAGCTCTCTGAGTCATGGGGAATCTTCATATAACTGTAAATGAACATACAGTGCATGAATTTACTAAAGGACCTACTAAAACTGGAGAGAACTCTAACAAAATGGCAATCAAGCCACCCACAATGACAATACCCAACAGCTCTCTCATACATTAAATATGAAATATACACTTGGATCATCTGTTGAAGCTCTCTCGTTTATTAACTTTGTGTGTGCAGTGTGTATATGTTTTATCTACCGCTGATTGCAGGATAAAGGTAAACACATACAAGGAAGAGTCAAAGCCACCATTTTCAAGAAGCCTGCTTAGCAGAACTGGAGGCGAAAGTGAGAAATGGTGTGCACTGCTGGCTGCTGGGCAACACAGAGGCCTGATTTCGCACACCGCTGGCACGCCATGAATGTCTGCTGAATTGGCTAAACCTTCGTTTGCTTCCATAATCAACTACCGAAAACAGCACATAGATGCTTCTTGGGGAAAGATCCAACTAGTGTTTGAGGTTGCACATGCATGCATGCATTCATACACACCCATGAGTGTGCACACAAACAAACAGATGTTCTTTCGAGAGCAGATCTGCATGATCATATCATGTTTTTTCCTTTGGCCTTAGAGAAAATCTCATCTATTTGGAGAAAATCTTCACAATAAACTCCCACCTGCACATGCCCCAGCATACTTAAGGCATCATTCTGAAAACTGTGTTGTATTTTTTAATTTGGAAAATAGCCTTTTTTTCTGAACATGGTAAAAAAAATGTATAACGTCGTATAAGAGCCAAGAGCAATTTATATGTATTTTTTTAAATAAAAAAACTAAAAAGCAAAATGTTACAAACCTGGTCTTCACTAAATAAAAGGCTTAGTTTTATCAAAAGTGTCCAAATACAAAAAAAAATTTTTTTTTGAAGCATAACCTTTAGGACTAAGTTACACCTAACTTGAGTCTGAACAGGCAACAGGAAGACAGGTTTTGGTGAAAACTGAAAGACTATTCCATACTTGGAATAACTTAGGATCAGACCCAGTTTGCAGGATCTCTGTCTCTCAGACACTGATCTGAAACGGCCTTTGATACCCTCAATGTAACACTCTTCAGAATAAAGAATTCTTTCCCTTTTACCTTAAGAAGAAATGAACCAAATCCCAGGGATCAGCACTGACTGTGCCTTTGAACCAAGACTACAAGAGATGAAATCCTGTTTGGCGTGGAGACTCCATTTTGATGTAACAAAAGGAATGAGGCCTGTGAGAAAATAGGACCTTTCCTGGATCTGCCCTCTCATTCCCAGGCTGTTCTCCCTGGGGTAGAAGCAGGGGGGCAGGGCTGCCAGGAACAGGAGCAGGAGCACTAAGTCTGTGGAGATCGGTGTTGTGCTTCCTTCTCCAAGCAGATGGAAATTCAGAACACAGCAAGAGGAAACTGCTTATGAGTTCACCAAAATGCAAAGCCTGCTTAAAGTTGGAGGAAAGGAAAACAGAAACAGTTCGAATTCACTATGGATAATCTGTAGTTCACTAACTCTTTCTACGATGCTAATTTACAAGCCTCATTGAAGCAGTTTTTTTTAACACCTTACACCATAAGGCCCAAACAAGTTAAACCCCACAGCTACACAATTCAGCAACAACCAATTCTTTTTATTGCTCCAACTCAATTTTTCATTTGTTTGCATTATTTGATGAATGTTAAGGAATTTTTAAAATCTATCTTCTGGAAACCTAAAAAATGAAAAGATAAAAACTAATTTCAACAGGGCTTTGCAAAAAAAAAAGAATGTTACAATCAACTACTGATATTTATTTGGATCTATCATATGAGGTACATTTTGGCTTTAAGGCTAAACCTCAAAAAGCATCATCAATAACTGGCAAGTGACTCAAACTGTCTCATGTAATGATGGTTCTGAGATTTTAGCTGCAAGTATAGACAAAAGGGGGCTGTTTCTTACTAGGACTAAGGAGATAGTACCTTATAAAGATTTATATCATATAAAATATGTATGAATATGTAGCCAAAGCTTGAAAGGGAAGCCTAGTATCTGAGCCACAGGTCCAATTGTGCTATACTTTAAATGGCAAGAGAACCCTAAGCATTGGGCATTGACCAAGTAAAATTTTAGCCAGTTTGAAATAGTGTCACCTGTTCCCAGAATGGCAGTTTTCAACCTGTGGATTGAGACCCCTTCAGGAGGTCAACAATACTTTCACAGGTGGATACCTGATAGCCACATTATGATTCATAACTCCAGCAAAATTACAGTTATAAAGTAGCAATGAAATAATTTTATGGTTGGAAGTCACCACAGCACGAGGAACTGTGTTAAAGGGCCGCGGCACTAGAAAGATTGAGAACCAATGCTCTAGCAGAATCCTGATTCTAAAAGTATGAGAAGCCTAAAAGAATGATTAAGTGTGACATTTCTAATGACTCTTCCTTCTCAATTACATGGTATCCTTTAGTCACCATGACTCAGGACAACATATCCTTACAAATGGTACATTAACATTCGTGGTTTTAACACAGTACACAGAAAAGGGATGAGGGAGCTAGGGTGTGATGGATCTGAAACCTTACATGGAGATGTGGAGGTCATAGGCCTTCACAGATACTCATCAAAAAAAAGGTATAAAGAGGGCGAGGCAGGAAGTGAGTCACAGATTTGGGAATGGTACACCACCTGGCTCTTACAAGTGACCCAGGCTAGAGGTTATGAACCCAAATGCAGCCTTATGAGAATGGCTCAAACTGGACACAGAGATGGCAACAGGCTACATGTGGGAGGTTCTTGCACTGTTCACTGGGTCAGGAAAAGAAGAGTTTAGATTTGAAGGCAGGGAAGAAAACAAAGGATGGGTCAGCTAATCACGTCTGCATAACGTACATTCAAGGAAAGCCTGCAGCCTTGAGAAGCACGGGTGTGGATCGGAGAGCATAAATAGAAGGAATCCCTGACATGGGGTTGATAGACCAGCAGTGGGCACTGTTCACGAAAGCCTCGTTGGAGGACAGGCTGGCGACCACCTAGCTGAAGCCAACCTTCCCTGTGTATGTGCTCCATGAAAACAGAATTCTGACCCCCATGTCTTGCTCTTGCTTAAACCTGATTGGGCATCACTCAAGCAGGTGCTAGGAGACATGGAGTGGCCGACAATGTGGCTGGTCACCAGGCTACTGCAAGGCTAGGCTACTGTTCCCGCGGGGTGTTTTCCGGACACCTTTAGGGGTTAGAGCCGCCGCCTCATTATCCAGGTCTCACCTCTTCTTTCATGCCAGACCATAAGCTGGCAAGGCTTTCTGGGGATTTCTCAGAATCTAGGAGCTGGAAAAAACTATCCCGTTTTCAAGTGAATCTGCAGCTTGTTCGGTCACCCCTTTCCTCCTCCTCATAGGGCACTTACAGGTAGGCTTCGGAAAGGAGGGGGAGGTCTGCTATTGGGTTTCCTCCCGTATATCGCTAAGTTGCTCGACACACCCTCCGTCCCNAAAAAAAAAATCTCGAAGAAACAGAGGAGGAGGCTGGGGAAGTGGCTAGAAGTGGCTGACCTGGAATTCCCGGAGGCCACCTTGGCACCAACAGCCCGCGTTCTGCGTCGCCACACACAGCGTGGTTCCCGCTGCGGGTGGCCGCGGTTTGCTCCAGCCTCGCACAAGTACCAGCCCCGCCCGCTGCAGTCTGGATTACACGAGGTCCGCGGCCCTTCGGCCTCGGCCTACCTGTCTGCGTTCCTGCTGCGAGGCGCGGGACCGGCCCACCTCTGCTCCTCCTGTTCTCACTGTGCGAGGATGCATTTTCATTTTGTTTTCGAACACGTGTGTGGTCTAAGTCTGCGGGGGTGGGGTAGGTGCCCAAGGCACTAGGGAAAGGCGCTTTTCTTCGCGCGGACGTAAAACACGTTCCGAGAAACAAGGAGGAAACTACCGGCTTTTGCTTTGCACGCGGCGTCCGGGCGCGATGCTCATCTGTCTCGCCCGCACACTTGCCCTCGAGCGAACGAGC